>JARFJB010001950.1:252500-312500 GCA_036346205.1 Vesta saturnalis | reverse complement strand
ATGTCATGTGTTTGCTGTCAATCATGCTGCTTAGCATCAATGACATTTCCGTGCTATAAAGACCACATTACGCCCGCATTTGGAGGCGTATAAAGAACATTATGGTGGCAAAATAAAATAAACAAATTATATACCATTCACCGAATACTAACGCGATTCATTAATTATATACTAATATTACATCAGCTTAAAATCAAATTATACGTACAGTAACAGTAGTTTATTTTGTTGTTCAGCCATGAAATACACAATGCACATTTTCAACACCATTATTTACAATCAGATATCCGGATGCGCGCAATGTGTTGTATAATTACTCATGATACGAGGTGTTTGAATAAAACAATTTAAGTTGCATATAATTTAATTTAAATACAGTAACTGAGGTATCTTAAAAAATTTTAATATGAATGTTTAATTTAATATCATCACAAAACTAATTCCTTGAACCCTACCCCTGAATTGCTAGCCGAGGCAATATTCATTTATTAATCACAATCCTATTATATATCTCAAACGTTTCCTTTTTTTATTTATACAGAACCTTATCCAGTAAGTTACATAATATCACATATATATATATATATATATATATATATATATATATATATATATATATATATATATATATATATATATATATATATATATATATATATATATATATATATATATAAGAAGAAGAAACCTGTATACCAACACGATGAATGTCCGGCACATTTTTCCATTACTGTTCGGGAGTGGCCAGGTAGGTCACGAGACCTAACATGATGAGACCTTTATTAACCCCAGACGAAAAGAGAGTGGTGTTA
The DNA here is from genome assembly GCA_036346205.1 of Vesta saturnalis. Classification (NCBI taxonomy): domain Eukaryota; kingdom Metazoa; phylum Arthropoda; class Insecta; order Coleoptera; family Lampyridae; genus Vesta; species Vesta saturnalis. Next base: position 311,688 of record JARFJB010001950.1, on the reverse strand, counting down.
TAAGTTTAACGTGTGTATCTGTTTATCTATTTGCGGCATCGTAGCTCCCAAACAGAGGAACACATTTAGTATTCTTTTTGTTTGAAAGGCGAGTTGATCGAGAGTGTTCTTAGCTATGAAGAAATGCGTTTGAAGATCGTCAGCTCTTTTGTAATTGATGAAGGCATTTTTGTTAGTTTTTATTAGAAGTTTTTTTTTTTAACGGTGAATTGATCGAGACTATTCTTACCTCTGATTCAAGAAAATTCGTTTACTTTTTAGAGGTTTTAAAAGTAAAATTTTTTGTCGCGGGGGTTTTTTAAATTTTTCATTTAATCTTATGTAAAGAAGATTAGAAGGTATTGCTTTTCAAATCAGTATTGCCTACCAGAGAGCGACTCCAAATTTGCATCGATAATGATGGAAGGGAATTCGAACACATATTAGATTATTAAATTAAGAACTTCATATTTAATTACACTGCCTGAATTGAAATAGTTTAAAAAATATTTTTGACGATATCTTCTGTCTGGGATTAGATAGAGGGTTGCGATTTACGTCAATTTTTTCAGAGATTTGTCCTCTTTTTGTCTATAATAAAAATATAGTACCGCTCCATTTTCATGTTGAACATTCCTCTACAACTTTATTTTGACAGCACAGAACACGCAGAATGAACAAAATGTATGTCCTCTTAGTAAGATGCTTCGATTTTCAGTAACACTTAACGAGTCAAATAATAGAGAAAATTCGGTTTTTCTAATTGACCACGTATGTTACACTGCCAAGCGGCTATCATGGGAACTTGAAAACAATTTGCTAAAGTTTCTCGTGCTACATATTTTTTTCTCATAACTCTGCGATGAACAATTTCCGAGATACATGTACCCGGTACATGTACAGTATTTATTTTTTCAGTTTCATAAAGAATCCACAGCACCACAAATTAAAAAAAGCAACTTTCAGAAGCAAAAGATGTGTACACATCATCCAAATTTATATTAGACATAAAAAGGTAACAGGAATACACAAGCAGAGCTTGTAAGAGCCCTGAAAGAGAAAGAAAAATACTAAATCAAGTGTTAGTACCGCAAAATGTAATTATTTGACATAGTTGTTAGTTTTGCATATTTTGTTCTGTCGGTGGGAATATCTCATCGTTAAATAAGTTCCCATACTAACCACTAAAGCAAACATTTTTTTATGAAATTTGCCTTTACTCATCAACATAATATCCTTCAACTGCGGTGCAATAATTCCAACGCTTTCTAACTTTTCTATGCGTGTAACGATTTACCTTTGGTTTCAAAGTAATCCTAAGTTGCACCGATTACTTCACCATTAGAGACGAATCTCTTTCTCTGAAGCTTTTTTGTTAAGTCTACAACCGTCAGTAATCTCTGAGGACCACACCTGGAGAATATAGTGGACCAGGAAACAATTCGAAGTCCAACTGCAGTTTGACCATCGTTTTCAACAACTTGTAACACAAAGCATTCATTCATTCTCTCGTTATAAGGTCAATTCTTTCTTCTTCATTTGTTGCCGTTTTTCCGCGATTTCGCCCTTTAAATTAGCTAATACTACCCTGTAACATTCTCTATTGATGGTTTTTCCTTTTTCAATGTAATCAATTAATATTATGTCGTGCGCATCCCAAAGTACAGAGATCATAACCTTGCCGACTGTTGTGGGTCGGACGACTTTCACCGGTTGGTATCCATTCAGCTGACTGCCAATTTGATTCCGCAGTGAAATGGTAGATGTTTCGCCCTTTCTCATATACCTACACAATAAAACCATTCTGGTTCCGAGTAAATAATGCGAAACAGCGCTGTAAACAATTTGGAAAAAAGCGTTTTCGTAGCCAAATTTTGGTGCAAAATAGTGAAAATACTACTAATTAATATCTCCATAATCTCACGCACTTCCTTTTCGATCTTCCATTATGATTTTAAGGGCTTGCTTGATGTGTTCTTGAGTCACCGCTTCATTCTAACGACCAAAGCGTTTAGCATTATTTGTGTTTTATTGACCGAAAGCAAAGCAATTAAATCAACGGTCTCTTTGGCGAGGATATCCTAATCCATGTGACTGATAACTCAGAGAAAGGGCGCCCGAGGCGTTGTAGAGAAATTACTGGGACCGCGCAACTGTTAGGGTTACTGTAGGATTATCAAAACTGAGCGGTGCCCTAAACTGAGTACCACCAGGTAAATGAGCAGAGGTCGCTAAGAGATAGTTGTAATTGTGGTTGAACGTTATGTTATTTCACTGAAGGTTAAGGGATTTCTAGGGATAGAATAGCGATTTTTGTTCAGTATCAATAATATCGACTTCGTCATTGAATACTGCGACCAAAGCATACAAAGACGAATAGTCTTACGCTTTTTGTAAAAGTACAACAATATGAAAGTGACGTATATTGTTTAACTCGTAACCATGTTAAGTAATAAGGGACGTTGATCATTTAATTTTATTTTTAAAAATTCTACCATTTGTTTTTATGATTGTGGACCTGAACAGGCTAAATTTGGCCTATCGTGCTAAAGCACTCAGGAACACTTAGGAGGATGGATAATGAATTGCCTATGAACAGCTACCTTAAATTTTCACATATCATAAGTGAGAGGAAAACAGGAACTAGGGAGATCATTCCAGAGCTTAGAAGCCGTGTAGAAAAATATGGATTGCGCCGGTTTAGTACGACAAGTGGAGATTTGTACTGCATACTGATGATGTGAATGAGCGAACCGAGTGTTTCTCGCAAAGATAGTCCGAGATGGTATCAAAGAATATAATTCAGAGCACAATAGCCGTTGTAATAACGATAATACAAAGAAAGAACTGAAACCATCCTTCTATGCTCAAGGGACTATATGTGAGAAGTTAAGGACGGGTAATTTATAAGCCTAATTGCTCTCTTTTGAATACAATCAACGATATCGAGAGCGTATTGGGGAGCACTAACCCAAAGGTGCGAATTATATTCCAGATGAGGCCGAATTTGGGCCTTATACAGCAGAAGGAGTTGTCGAGAGGTAAAGTACTGCTTAGATCTGTACAAGAAGCCTATTTTACGAGCAGCTGTTTTGGTAGCTGACAGAAGATGATCAACCCATGATAGATTTGAAGTTACAGTCATACCGAACAGAGTAATAGTCTGAAAACTTAAGAACTGAGCCATTCATACTTACAACAGGAAATGATCGATCTTTTTTGGCGGACACAAGGCAACACTGAGTTTTGTTAGCATTAAATTTAACTAGATTATTGCTTCCCCATTCGAGAATACGTCGAATGTCTTTGTTGATTGAATTTGCCATTTCAGCTTTAATTTCTTGATTTGACATAGAAGGTGGATTATCACTATGAGTAGACTGAGATGAACTACAGTGAAGAGTGCTATCGTTAGCAAAGCAATGGATGGGGTTAGTTGTTGAATAAATAAGGTCATTTATCAACAGCAGAAAATGTGTAGGCCCTATAACGGATACCGTGGTACGCCCGCGTTAATGCTAACTTCTTTTGAAAAAAAGTCATCAACTACGACACGTATTCGTCTTTTATCAAGGAAACTAGAAACCCAGTTGATGAGCGTATCATTTAACCCAAACGAGGTGAGTTTGGCAAGTAAACACTTATGGTAAACTTAGTCAAATGCCTTTGAGATATCTAAAGCGACTACAACTGTTTCACCGGACAGCTCTACTGTATTGTTCCATACTTGGGTCACACATGAACGAAGATCACATGTTGAACGACTTTGCCTAAACCCATACTGGTGGTCACTAAGGAGTTTGTTAGTTTCATGAAACGTGAGCAGTTGCTGATTGATGGCTTTTTCCATGATTTTAGACAAAATGGAAGTGATGGAAATTGGTCGGTAGTTTGAGGGATCGGTCTTATCACCTTTTTTGGGAATAGGTTGAACATTTGCTAACTTCCATGATAAAGGGAATTCCCCAGAAGACATAGAGATCGTATGCAGCTTAGATAGGACTGGTACTAGTTCGGGGGAACATTTCTTTAAGACAGTAGCTGGGATACCGTCTGGGCCAGTCGCCTTATTGAGATTAATCCTATTGATGATCGATTCCAAGAGCTTGTACCGAAAATGAATTGGTTTCATAGCGTATGAAGAAGAGTTGAGTAGGGGCACATCTTTTCCAGAATCATTGAGATACGAGTTTGATGCAAACAAATTCACAAAAACATTTTTACTAATGGCTTTAGCTAAAGACCAAAATTTACGACTGCCTAAAGGAGATGTAGCTAGTTCATTGCATTTTCGTTGTTCGAACAACTTTTCAGTTTTAGTGATGTCCGAAGAAGAGGACGAGTTAAAACAATATTCACGCCAAGGAAAGGTTGCAAAGAAATCCCGTAAATCACTCCATCGAGCTGACTTAAAACACCACAAGGTTCTATCGGTTTTGCGAACAACCGTGGAATTAGGTACAGTAGAAATGATTTCTTTAGACAATGGTCGGAAAGACCTAAAGGCGAAAGAACGGAAGTTTTATAAACAAGAGGGTTTGATGTAAGAAAGAGATCTAGAAGATGTGGAGTATGGTTAGGGTTGTCAGGGATTCTTGTGGGTTCAGAAATCATTTGTGTGAGATCACATGAAATAGCAAATGTTTCTGCACTATGACTAGCAGGATTTGTAGTAGATGAAAACTGAAGCCGATTAGAGTTATGAACATTGAAATCGCCTACAATTGAGATATTGCAAGATGGAAACTGAGACAGGAGATAGTCAACTTTCATACTAGGGTAATCGAAGAAGTCTTGAAAATTACTGTCATTAGGAGACCTATAAATGCAACAGTAGAATTTCACAAAATTAGGACCAGAATGTTTAAACCAAATCACGTCAAAATTTTTATTTTCTAAGGAAGAAACCCTCTTGCAAGCGATTCTGTCCTTGATGTAGGCACATACGCCTCCTTTATATCGAAAGTTAGAGTGAAGGTGCTATTGAGTAAATTACAAGTCGGGTGACTCAGAGCTTTCACAGGAGACTTGTGTTTCAGATAGTAACCAAATATCAGGTTGTAATTGTTCAAGATGTTGGTGAACAGCATTAAGATTAGACCTGATACCGCGGATGTTGCAGTAGTGAATCAGAAAGTTGATACTTTCGATGACCGAGGTCGCTTGGGCCCAGCCCTCCCGGACATCCGAAAGGGGCAGACATTTATTACCCTAGAAACCACAGCCAATTTACGAAGAATATTAGATGTATTTTTGTCCTTTTTCATTCTTAATCCTGATGAAAGGTAACTCTCAAACACCCGAATAAATCGTTTCAGGACCAGCTATCCAATAAAAAAAGATTTAGGTTAACCCTCCTATTCTGTTCGGATCAATATGACCCAATCGCGTTCTTCTAATGTGCATAATTCGTTAATTTCGTTGCCACTGCATGACTTTTATTTCATTACTCTAATAACGGTGTACCTAGATTGATATTAGAAAATTATAATGTTTTTTTTATGCATTTGTTACACTCACTGTGTTTGGGTCTATATGACTCGTTGATTTGTGTGGTTCAAATTAGAAGAACGAGAATCAGATTATTATTTGTTTTATTTTCATAAATATAAATAACTTACATAATATTGCCGCATTATTGCGCATATTGCATGCGTTATTTGCATACTTGGGAAGCTTTTGTGTGTTTCTGATAGTGATTCTAATGCTTCTGAAGATGATACGGATAATAACGTAACTTCAAAAGATGGCAATATAGTATGGAATGAAAAGACACATCAATCGGGAAGGTTATCAACAGCAAATATTATTTCATTGATTCCTGGGCCAACAAGGTATACTACGTCGCGAATAATTGATATAAAATCCGCGTACTTCTTATATTTATTTCACACCCAAAATTGTAAACCTAATTTTGAAAATGTCAAATTTAGAAGGCAAAAGACTTTGTGGCGACACGTTTCAAGAACTAACATTAGTTGAACTAGAAGCGTATTTTGGCCTACTGTTTCTAGCTGGAGTGTATAAATCTCATGGAGAGGCAACAGCCAGTCTGTGGGATGGAAATATAGGTCGTCCAATATTCAGAGAAACGATGTCCCTACAACGATTTCATGTAATTGCACGAATAATTCGCTTTGACTATAAAAAAAGCTCTACCACAACGACGCGAAACTGATAAATTAGCTCCCATACGAGACTGGTGGGATGAATTGGTTGCAATTCTACCTAAGCTATATAATGTTCACGAAAATGTAACAGTAGATGAGCAACTGATACCTTTTAGAAGCCGTTGTCCTTTTAGACAGTACATCACGAGTAAACCTGCTAAATACGGACTTTATGCAATTCTGTAACTGATTATGCATATATGCAAGTTTACCTCGGGAAAAAAGAAGGTGAATCTCCAGAGAGAGGTCAACGTAGTAAAAGAGTTGTGCTAGATTTTACTTATGGTCTAAAAGGTCACAACGTAACATGTGATAATTGTTTTACCTCGTACGATCTGGGGCAGATGCTATTGAAAAGAAAAATAACCATGCTTGGCACTATTCGCAAAAATTTGCCTCAATTGCCAGACGCGTTGGTCTGCAACAGGAAAAAAGTTTTTTCCTCAAAATTTTACTTTACCAAGGACACGTCGATAGTTTCCTATATTCCGAAACGGAATAAAAATGTTACGCTCATAAGCACCATGCACCACGATAACGGAGTGTGTAACCAAGATCATGAAAAACCGTTTCTGATTTTAGATTACAACAAAACTAAAGGTGATGTAGACACATTAGGCAACTTAATAATAACATATACATGCAAACGGCAAACTAAAAGATGACCAATGACTATCTTTTACAATATCATGAACGTTTTAGCTTACAATGCTAATGTTCTGTGGTGCAAAGTAACTCCAACCTGGAATGCTGGAAAACTTACAAAACGGCGATTATTTCTTGAAGAACTAGGTAATTCGTTGATCACTTCATTATTGCAAGAAAGAAAACCTCTCCCTTGAAGTATTCCTGCAGCTGAAATGGTTATAAAGTCACGTTCTTCAACCAGTAAAGGTGAAGTAAGGGAACTACAACCAAGTGTAAAAGGTGTAATTATTGTCCCTCTTTAAATGATAATAAAACTAATATGGTATGTTGTAATTGCTCAAAATACCTACGTAAAGCTCATGTATATTACTACTGTCAAGACTGTAACAAATAAATGTATATACCTAACTAGTAAGTTTTTCAGATTTTCTTTACATAGGTAACATTTATAATAATATGTAATAAAAATAAAGTAACGTAATAAAATGTTATAAATAATAAATACTACATCTTATTTCTTATTATTATTTACTGTTACATCAATTTAACAACAATAAAACGACAACTATAGGCTTCCGGCACATTATGACCCAAACATAACAAGTGAAACCAAAATGTTAACACAATAGGAGGGTTAATAGCTCTTACTGAAAAAAAAGTTGTCTATACAATAAAAGGGTGACAGTATATAGGCCAAAAAGAAACAAATCCAATTAAAAGGAAAACTTAACATACTTTTATTGGGGCCAAATGTTACAGAGTAGTATCATTATTGGGCACATTTACATTTTTTTGTTGAAATTCAGAAAATACCTTATATAATTTCTTTATAAACCGATCAATTTCAACTTTCTCGACTCCTATGGCAGCAGCAGCGGTTAAATAGGGAAATGGAAATGTGTCCGAATGCGAACCCCAACCTAAACAAACACTCAATTAATATATTCTACGCAGCTTCAGATCCACACACCATTAAATATATAACCTTCGATAGTTTTGGTTTCTAATGTCGTAACCACCCGTGTTCCTGAAATATTTCTCCAAAAAAGCATTGACCCAAGTTTCGTCAAATCTTCTTTCGGAATCGAACATACTGTAACAGCTAAATTTCAAATTTGATTATTATTAATAGTGAAGAATTCAATTAAATGAGATGAGTAGCAACGGACATAAGTGTGTTATTGATGTTATTCACGACGTTTTTTCTTTCAACAAGGTGTGCTGTGTAAAATTTGATTTATGTTTGCAACACTGAATTAAGAAAATTTGAAAATATGTTAATACTCAATATGTATATCACTGATTTTAATTTATAAACAGATTTGCGATAATTAATTGCAATTACGACCAAAATGTCTCAAGTTATTGAAGGTATACCTAATCTTGTGGTAGCTTAAATCAAACAATAATTTTTAAATGCTTTTCTGTACCATTTACCACATTGTAAACTGTTGCGCTTGTAAATGTAATCAAAGAAAAAACAAGTCGGGTGATCTTGGTAAGTAAGCATTTACGTGAACTAGACTGATTTCTCTAACTTAACTTGTCCTAATTAGCACATATTATTCATTTATTCAGTATTGCAAAGAAAGAACTTTTTCCATGGCCTTCCTTGAGGAAAAATCATCGTGAACAGATTATACATAAAATGGTAGTGACACAATGAAGTAATATTTGATCCATTTTACACTTTATAATACCAAAATAAAAGTTAACTACGAAATTAATTTGTTATGATATAATTTATATAACTTACTATTAAAAATTTAACGATATAAAATATGCAATGGTGTAATCGATAAGTATTCAACTAGCATATGAATGATAAACAATAACGTACAAACCGAAGTAGTTAAAGTTGATAGAAAGTTGTGTCATTAGCTAAGGTTAAATCCGCTGAAGATTTATGACCCTTCGAGCGTTCCCCTTTCGTGCGTTCCCGCAAATTTTCCCGTTTTTTTAATGTAAAGATACCACACCACGAGATTCCTAAGTTTACATGCGACGAAGTAAAAAAGCCGTAGACGAAATAGAAATAAACAAGGTCCCGGAACTTGATACCACCGGCGTGTGTTAAGATAATGGCTAGACATGATATAGACACCTCTACGAAAGTAATGAACTCATGTCTGGTAAAGGGTAAGTTCCCGACAATATGGAAAAACACCAAACATGTCCTCATCGTGAAAGCCAAAAAATTAATAGACCAACCGTGTACATATCGACCGATATCAAAGATTAATAAAATTTAGACTCGAAGGGGAGTTAGAGAAGAAATCAATCTTGCATCGGAACCAATACGGCTTTATCCAAGGGTGATCAACCCTAGATGTAATAGAAGCGGTTACCCGTTCAGAAAATAAGAAGGCCTCAAAAAATAGACACTTTGTAGTTATGATAACTTTCGACATCGAGATCGCATTCAACTCCGTGCAATGGAAAATAATCGATGCCCAGAGGAAAATAAGTGATTATATTGTCCGCACAATACAATCTCACCAACAGAACAAATCGATTACGATGACACACAGGAGGCAAGTAGGAATAAACAGCGGAGTTCCGCAGGGCTCCATCTTGGGTCCGACGCCATGGAACGTATTTTATGACGAGGTTCTCAAAATTTATATTGCATCAAAGGTCACAACGGTGTACGCCGACGATCTGGCCCTAATCGTGATGGAAAAAACAAAAAAGGAATTGGAATCAATCGCAACAATGGAGGCCTGTCAAATCTCCAAAATACTACGGAGTTTTTTTTGTGGCCACGCACTGGGAGAACTCACCGTCCAAATAGATAATCAAGAAATTCTATAAAAACATAAGGATGAGCGAGCACATAAATAAAGCTCATGAACGTGCAAATAATCTCTGTACGATCCTATACATTATGCTCAACATAGACGGGCCTTCGAAGAAAGAGAAAATTGATATCAAGTATCCGTATGGCACAGCAAGATGCTGGAGAGATGCTATCGTACCAAATTTGAAAGCGTAAACAGGAAACTGGCGATCAGGTCCATTTAAGGATACCACACGGTATCCACCTTGGAATTCCTGGTAATCGCAGGAGGTTACCCATAGACATGGCCGTAAGCGAGATATTTGACGTACACGGACAAGCAAAAAATAAACCAGAATATCGATCAGAAAATGTTGAACAAATGGCAGCACAGGTGGGAACAACAGACGCATAATGGACAAAAAGATTAATACCCGACCTACGTGAATGGGTACATAGAGGTTAACTACTATTTCGCTCATTTTCTTACAGATCATGGCTCCTTTAAAAACTACCTCCATAGGATGACGTACTGTACAAACGACAGCTGCGACCTATGTGGCGAACTCGACGGGCCTGAGCATGCAGCCTTCCGGTGTACAGCGCACGTAATGTTGCGGGAAGAAAACATGGGAAAAGTCGGGTTTGAACTAAATACAGAAAACATTATCTCTTATATCTGAGCAAGAAACTGAAGGACGATAGCAGAAAGATGCTAAAAACCAGGAGAGAAAACTAACATGTTGATACCGAATCACATCTGAGGGAGCGAGACGGATCGCAAACAGACCCCGGCTGCACGTACATCACCCGAAGAAATGCCTACATCAGATGGTACGGGGTGGAAGAGCAAAGGTGACAAGGGAGAAGGGTTTTAGTGGGTGAGAGTCTCACACTACCCACGCCGTAAACCCAAGCGGGGGTGTCCATTAGATTTACCAATTCCCCAGAATAAAAGGTATGTTTAATGAGTCAAAACTTTTCTAATGTGTAAAAATTCTATTTATTTGTTAATTATAGATACTACTGAATAACTATGTCGATACTTGTACAAAATTCGTGCTTTCTGTATGTTCCTCACAATTATATTTTAAGTCTAGAACATAGAAGTTGTAAAAAGTTTCATTAAAATGGGCAACTAATGACACAATTCAAAACATTCATGATTTCAATGGTATATTAAGAGGAATTTCAGGGCGATTCCAACAACCACATATATGTATAGCGTGTCCCACTTAAAACTCCCGGCGCCATTTTCCCGGCGACTGAAAGAGATATTCGATTTCTAAAAGGAGTTTAGTTTTGAGTGACAACGGCCTTTCATCTCATTTAGATATAGATGGCGTTGAGATGCAAAGTAATTAATCGATCCCAGGAACCCTGAAAATAGGTTAATGTGAAAGGGCACTTAAACTAAGAAATTTTTATAATATGAACATTTTTCGAAAAGTTAATAGTTTTCGAGATATTTGAATTTTAATATAATTTTTTTTAATGAAAAATATTGTCATACCTTTTTCAAATCAAATTTTAGACAATACGTCCTTTAAGACATTTTTCATTGGAAAATAGTCTGATTTAGATAGTAATGAAAAAATTTTATTTAAACTCCGGGTTTGACCGGATATTACATTATTGTTTTATTTTCAATGGGATACCCTGTACATTTTAATAGAACATAAAGGAAAGTATTATTTTGAGCATCTTTTCAAATGTAACCATACATCTACAATTAATAATAATAAAGTTAATTAAACAATGAGGTAGATAATTAATTTTTATTTTAAATAACCCAAACAATTGAACAATTATTTAAGAAAGCAAACGGAGATTTCATCTAAAAAGTCAGATTAAATGTTCAAAATTGTTTCCATCATTTTGAACACACATCTTTAAGAGTTCAGTTCTACAAACTTTTAATAACGTCTCTCTATTGATTTCTGCCACAGAATCATAAATTTTGTTATAAAGATTACCCATATCTTCAATTGTTTCTTCGTAAACAGTACTTTTCAAATAATACCCACAAAAAAAAGGGTAATGGAGTTAGATCAGGTAGCCGAGCTGGCTACTTGACAACACCATCAGTACCAATCCATCTTTCTCGAAATGTACGACGTAAATAATTTTTAACAATTTCAGCATTATGCGGTGGCGCGCCATCTTGTTGAAACTAAATATTAGGTAACTCAATTGGTAAAATTATTTAATAAATGACGCAAAACATTTTCTAAAAAATCTAAATATCGCTGTCCGCTCTCTATGAAAAAGATTCCACACCAAACATTTACTCCAACAATGGTTTGGTTTCGTCTTTGTCTCAACCATCGAGGATTTTCGTCTGACCAGTATCTACAGTTATGTTTGTAGACTACACCATTATTGTGAAACCTGCTTTCGTCGCTCCATATAATCCTATTTAACAGGTTATCCTACTCCTCTAGCATAACAGTAAATTGCGATAAAAAATCCATTCTCCGTTGATGATCACGTGGTTTTAACTGATGAACTAGACGTACTTTGTAGGGGAAATATTTATTTTGTTCTAACTCTGGCAAGAAATATTACATAGTTGCTAGCTGTCAAAAGGAAGTACGGGGATTATTATTGACCGTTTGTAGTACCAAAGCTGTATTTTCATCAGTTCTTACATTTTTCCTTCGGGTATGTTTTGGCTTCTTGAAACCACCGTAGTTTTTCAAGTTTTTACTTAAACTTACAAAAGTTTTGGGGGTTGGTTTGGGTATTCCTGGAAAACGCGCTCCGTAAACATCTGTGGCCTCTGCTGCATTAGTATGACATTCACCGTATATTATTATCATATTGTACTTATCTCCATTAATGTGAATGACCATTTTGATGGATTAAAATAATAAACGAATTTAAAGTATCAGATTTAGTCGAATATAAAACATAAACTCACCACATACATTTTTACAATAAACAAACATAAATGTCAAAATCTTTCATTTCGAAACAACAGTTACAGCCACCTTTGTTTTAGTTGAAATAAATTAGTTAACAATTAATTATCTACCTAATTGTTTTATTAACTTGATTATTATTAATTGTAGATGTATGGTTACATTTGAAATGATGCTCAAAATGTTTTCTTTCATTTTTTATCAAAATGACTATTTTACTATGAAAAATGTCTTAAAGGACCCGTCGTTTAAAATTTGATTTAAAAAAAGTTGACAATATTTCTCATTAAAAAAAATTATATTGAAATTAACATATCTACAAAACTTTTCAAGAAATTTTAATTTATACAAAATTCTTAGAATTAAGTGCCCCTTCACATTCAGCTATTTTCAAGATTCCTGGGATTGACTAATTTCTTTGCATCTCAACGCCATCTACAGGGTGCGGCATTACTGCGAGAAAGTCCAATTACTCATTTGTCATAAGAAATACGAAAAAAATTATTTAGATAGAAGTTGAAGCATAGATAGGACCACACTTTGAAAATATTTTCAAATATACAGGGCCACCTATATTGACAGGGTGAACAAAACTTTCCTTTTTTTAAATAAAACACCCTGTATATTTTTACACTTTTGGATTCTTCTCGATTGATTCGTTTCTGCAGTATAAGGTTTCGTAATGTTATACGAGGTAGTTTAGAAGATATAAGCGCTTTTTTATTAATTTCGTAGCAAAATTAGCACCCTGTAGCATTGTACAGATTTGATATCAAACAATATATTTACGTTCAAACGATTTTTAATAATGTCTACTATTGTCCAAAGTTATTAACATAGAGGAATATTTCCTTTTTGTATACAGGATTAGTTGAAAATTGAAATAATTATTTTCTGGGTTTTTTTAAATGCAGCACCCTGTATTTTAGTATTGTAATGAAATGTTATTTTAGCCAAACATTAATTGAAACAAGAATTAGCTGAAATTGTATTAGTTTGGTCGTGGAAATATTGAACCAAAAAGAATTTTTGGAAAAAATATTACATAATAATCTAGACTGATCCTTAATCGCTTAATGTTTAGCAAGATATCAAAATACCTAAGTAGTTAAGATTGTTGGTGTGTAAAATATTAATAAAAACAAACAATATTCCAGTAGGCTATGCCTTTGACCTTAAACTTGTTTAAAAGTTTTGACATTAGACTACTTCTATTAGTTCCTATTAGGCATTTTCAAGTGACGTCACAAGGCGTGACCTTGCCAGATGTTGGACAACTTTAACACACGTTCTTATGAGATGTGATTGTTTTCTGACAATTTTATCGAAAATCGTAGGCGGTGAAAATGTTTTTGTGCTAATACTTGTAGATGAGGATTGTAATTATCCTACATAATATTGAAAAATTAGTGCGATTTTTAGGTTAGTTATCATCAAACTCGTCAAATTAAAGAATTACATTCAAGGTAACGCTCTTTTAATAGAAACGTATATCATAATAGCATCACAAGCAGTTATTACAAATAAGTTCAATCACTTTTTTATAGTGTTACTAAAACTCCTGTTTAATTATAATCACTTAAAGCCATTTTTTCTGGAAAGAAAACAGAGCGTACATTATTTACCAATCTTCACATGGGTTTTAGTAACCAAATACTTACAAATTTCTATTGCAATGTCGTACAGGCACGAATACGCGTTGATAAAATCTAACCCACTATTATACTAATACTATTATACTAATAATGTTCACTAATTAACTATGAAATGTCTTAACACTCTAAACTAACACTACAATAAGTCAATTATCACGATTTTTTCTGGAGAAAACACTAAAAATCACAGCAAAACACGTAGATTCCTATGAAACGCTAACACAAGTTGTCCAAGATCAGCTGTTAGAGGCGGAGTTTGTGACGTCAGTGTGACGTACTTGAAACTAACTAATTGCTTTTTTTACTATTACAAACATGAATTTTTCTCAGGAAAAACTGACGGATATGGTCTTTGTGCTATAAGAGTGTAACAAAAATGTGCTACTAGTAAGAAGAATTTATCATCTGCAATTCCCTGATAGACGACAACCAAGAACAGAAGCTTTTCAAAGTTTAATAGAACGGATTCAACGGATTGGACACTTAGATTACCAGAAATCTACCGAATAAAAACTACAGTAACTGAAGAAAATAAAACAAATGTAATTCTTAGTGTTAGTGAGAATCCACATATTAGTACGAGGGAAATTGTAAATACCTTTGAAATTAGTATGGTAATAATGTAGGCAGAATTTTAAAAAGAATAAAATGCATCCATATCATACACAATTGCATCAAGATCTTAATGAGGATGATTATAATAAAAGAGTAGAATTTTGTCGGTGGGCGCAGGAACAAATTCAGAATGATGCATTGTTTTTTGAACATGTTGTTCTTTTGGAGATGAAGCTACTTTCCATAAGAATGGTACTGTAAACAGACATAATTTCCACTATTACTTAACTTTAAATCCACACCACATTCTCACTCACAGTCAGACAAAATTTTCATTTAATGTTTGAGTTGGAATTCTTGGAAACTATGTCATCGGACCCTACTTTTTCGAGGATCACCTAAATAGAGGAATGTATCTACATTTTCTGGACAACGATTTGCTGGAATTATTGGAAGCAGTACCGGTGAACATACGTCAGAGAATGTGGATATTACATGACGGCGCCCCAGTACATCACAATTTTTTAGTGAATGAGCATTTGGATCATAATTTTCCTGGAAGATGGATTGGAAGGGGAGGACCCATAAGTTGGCCACCACAATCTCCAGTGTTAAACAAGTAAGATTTTTTTTCTGGGGTTATATAAAAGATAAGATGTATAAGACACTTCCTACAACCAAAGAAGATATCATGGAGAGAATTAGAAATGAATGTATAAGCTTGAACAGCAATGTGTTAACAAATATTTTTTTTCATATCTCTAATGACAAATGAGTAATTGGACTTCCTCACAGTAATGCCGCACCCTGTATATCTCAATGAGAAAGACTGTTGCCACTCATTAATACATTATAGTGAAGTCCTTTTACAGAAATCGAATATCTCCTTCAGTCGTCGAGAAAATGGCAACAGGAGTTTTAAGGAGACACGTATAGTGCAACATTGTAGAAGGCTTTCATTGAATAAAATACTGAAACATCAAGGAGCTGAACGAAGCTTTCTGGAGCAAAGTGGTAATAATAGCAGTATTATCGTATCATCATTTATGACGAAATATTGTAGTATCCAAGGATATGTGATACAATACATTTCAATTTAACATGACAGTATTACCAACTATTTTAGAAATAAAAAAATTTCCTTAATTGGTGAATCATTTTTGTAATTTAAACCAAAATAAATAAATAAAAATTGTTTTACACCTCTTAAAAATTGTTCGGAAACGCAAGTAAACTGCATTTGCCTCGCATTTCAGAACAACACTTTCTAGTCTTGTGAAACAAATAATTATTTTATTTGTAGGCCGAGCTGTAGACACACACGGAAATGTCTGGCATCTCTATGCACATCAACCACTAATGGTTATTAGCACTATCCCTCATAAGAATTTTGCCATACCTTGCCATGACACTTGCAAACATTAACATTGATGTTTATTTTAAATACTTAATTATTTATATACTAGCAGAAAATTGAACAAGATATTACACATGGTGTTGAGAAATGAACATCTCTTGTAAGATAATTCACTAGTGAATTAACATCTTTCACTAGATGCCTCTATAAATTACTATTAATTTTTAGAATACAAACATACCACATGAAATAGGATTCTCTGGGACCTCTAAAACTTTTTCGCCAAATTTTTTTGAAATATTAACGAGTTCTTGTTTTAAGTATATAAACATATTCTCTCTTTTTGTAATCAAATCTTGATATCCATTCTTTCCTAAGTGTAACAACGTTATCAAACTATCAATTATTGGTGATGCTGAAGCTCTACCTGCATTAAATGTCTAATAATAAATATTTAATAGTTTTTATCAGCATTGTCACCTGGATATGTTGTTGAAATTTTATGATGAAGATCTAAATTAAAAGATGCAATTACTGCTCCACCTACTGGAACCATTATGTTTTTATCTGTACTTTGAACAAATACATCAACACGACCTTTACTGCAAGTAATAGTATATTAAATCTGTGCTTCATATTATTAGGACATAAGTACATCTGTGCTTTTTGAATCCTCTTCATTATAGCTTTACTTTGTAATCCGTATGCATTATTAATTAAATGAGGTATATCATAAGCGTGACATAAATAAGACACCTCCTCTATGTTATCACAAGCTCTAGGTGCAAAACAAGCAGTAGTTGACATAACACAAAGTATATTATCTGCTCCGACTTCCTTAATTTTTGCTTCTATCAAATTTACATCTGTTTTAAGTTCATCTCCACATTTAACTGTGTTTATAATAATTGGAATAAAACCTTAATAGAAAACTTTAGTATACAAAAAAACTTGTACTAATATTTACCTGAAGATATAATACTTTTAAAACAACTTTTTTGATCAATGCGTGACCAAATGACATATTTAGCTGTTGGTTTCACCAAGCGTAAGCTTAACATAACTAACACTAAAGCCATACCAGTAGCAACAGGTACTACGAGACATTCAACTGGAGCCACAATACCTACAATTTTTTTTACGTGGGTTAGTAATTACAAAAATTAATGAACTCACCCATAAATTTCATTAAATCTTTAAGTAGAGTATTTAATAACTTATACATTAAAGATGAACCAGCTGCTTTAGGTTGTGGTTCTGTCAAATCACCAGATCTTCCAATCCCGTGGCCAATATTATAGTGGCGTCGTGCAACTAAGTCTAAGGCAATCATTACTAGGACAAAATTAATAATAGCTTGTAAAACATACCTGAAGCAAACCGTGCTTCACGTTCACCAATACCAGAGTTTCCTATAAAATTGTTACTATCCATAGAGGAAAGTTGATTCATGAATATCTCGATAGTAATATCATTCCAACCAATTTCTGGAATTGTTTTCTATTTTCTAATAAATATAAATCCATACTTAGAATTAACTTACATGTTGCAGTAATTGTCTTATGACACTTTCTCTTGTAACACAAGCATTTTCTGCTTGCTTTATGTAATTTTGAGGTATCAATTTTGCGGCAAAGTTCCAACTATCTGGATTCATTATTTGTATTTCGCGCCGTAGTGTTTGGTGAAGGAGGTATTATTTGTGCCAATGAGTAATGAATTTTGTAAATGTATCTGCATTAATTGCGGCGAACCAATAAATGAGTTATGTAAAAAATACAGCGAAGCTGTCCTAAAACTTGTTAATTGTGTAAGTTCCAATGACGATTATTCTGTTAAGAGTTAGGTTAGGAGAGGTTATAAACAAGCGCTAAATTTAAATTTTTATTTAAGCCAAAATGTAAACTTGTTGCCGACAAGTATATAGAATATGATATTATTATAGTGATCATTGACTTAATCCTTCTTAGGAGAGAAGCTTATCGCCACATTTTATATAACACTGAGTTTAACGTAAGCACTTTTGCAAATACACAACACACTGATAGATTAGAGTACTATTATTCTAGAGCCACTGGAAACTTGCTGTTATGTTAGAAATGATGGAAGTTTATTCTGAATGGATACGTACTGGAAAGCACAAGGATGATTATCAGTTTACATACGGATATGCATCAGGAGATGTAGAGTTATATATGTTAAGCTTTAGAATTTTCTTTAGTAAGATCATATACATCCATAAACAGTCAATAGTTCATATATTTTATTTCAGGAACTATATTTTCATTTCTTATAATATTGCTTTTGACTGCGATGTATAATTTCGTTAAATGTAAAGGTACGTGTAACTCACTAAAAACAGTTTGGAAAGCAATGGTTCTTGCTAATTTTGGTTGGTTCCTTTTATTACCTTCTTTAATTTGGGATAACCCATTGCAGGAATTTCATCTGATTTTTGTTTCACTGTACACTACAATGTCACAGTTATTGGCATATACAGGTAGGTATAGTAGTGGGGTGTTTTTTATATTGACTTTTTTATTTACAAATTTTAGTTGTCTGTAACTGCATCAAAATTTGGTCAATCACGGTAATTATTTTAGCATATAATAGTAAAATATTTGCTAATGAATTATATGACATACTTTATAGTACACTTATTAACTAATTACATAATTGTATTAGTATACTTACAATATTAAATGAAATGAATTATTTAAGCACTATTGCGTAATTATTATAGATTAAATTTATTTTCTTCAACCTTGCCTTGTGGAACTCCATATTTAATAACACACAAAGGTTTCAAAAACATCTATGCTATTATGGATTATCTATATAGTAGAAAATGCAGGTTGAGAGTAGAACAAAGAATTTTAGCCAATGCAGATGTGTATAAAACATTTTCTTAGCTACAATAGTACTATGTAATCTTGTACAGAAATCTGAATAGGATTTCCCAAATGTTGGCAGAAGTAACACCTATTACTCTAAGAGTACAACTACACCCAATAATAAACATCAAGGATGGTGTTTGAAGAGAAGGATATAACTCATTGCATAGTCTTAGATCAAATAACTTTAAATTAGGTACCAGCAACAAAGAAATTTAATACCTATTTACATGCTAGAGAGATAGTACATTAAATGTATAGATATCTGCTGGGCGAACCATATCTCATAATCACTTTCTAATTGTACCCAATACAAAAGTAAAAAAACATGAATGCCTTTTACTTTCGCATCGCTTTTGTATAAGCAACCCTCGCGTGAAAATTCCTTCTTGTGCAATATCTACAACTTTCGTAGCTCGTTATCTTATATACTATTTTAATACGTTTATAACCAAAATAGGCACTGTAAAAACAAAAAAAATTTCTATCAGATAAACGTTAAAGCTTCATGTCAGATACAGCTTAATAGACATCTATGTTGCTAACTTACTTAAAACGAAATACCAAAGCCGCCTGTTTCTATAAAAATATCGATCATACAGTTTAAGCATTTTCAATCTTAATTTTTAATGAATTTTGGCATCGTTTTAAAATACTTTATAAAGAAAAGTTATGTGAAATTATCTTTAAAAAATATGTCTTCGCATTTTTTTATAAAATTAATCGTTATTCGAAAAATTTAACACCTAAAATCCTACTTAGGAATTTTTTTGCCGCTAAGTTACGCCTCGTGTCAAAAAATTGTATTGAACAGAATTAATCTATATGTCCAATATCTATGGTAACTAGGTATTTTATACCTTTGAAATATGCAGATTTTTCAGAAATATTTGGTAAAACCGAAAAAAATTAAACTTAAATATAAATTTTCACATACACATGTATTATGATTCTGGAGTTGTGGATACTAAAACACGTAACACACGCACACACCAACGCATGTACACACTCAACCACTCACTGACTTACTCACTCACTCACTCACTCGCTTGCTCAGACACTGACTCACTCACCTACCCACGCACTCACTCGCTCGCTCCCTCACTGTTAAACCTTAAATTACTTTATTTAGGTTTTCTCAAATTTAAGAATTTTTTATGCCGGTTAGTAGGCAACACACTTTACTTTTGGGTACGGCTCAAGAAATATAGCAACATTGAGCAAAATATTTTATTAGTTAAAGGTGACTTTCTTTATGTCTTCTTGCAAAACGCCATTTTTTGGACACGCAATCAGACATTTTGAGAAATTTTCTGTAATTATTACAATTGTGAACACTTACTCACTTATTCACTCACACTCACTCTTAAACGCACTCAGTCACACACTCACTCACACACGCACTCACTCACTCACTCATTCTCTCACTCACTAAATCAATCAGTTACTCACTCAGTTGCACGTTCACTCACTCATTAACTCATTCTCTCACTCACTCAGTTACTCACTCCCACACCCACCGCCCATTCACTCACTCAGTCACCTACTCACTCAGCCACTTACTGACTCAGTTATTCGCTCGTTCACTCACTCGCTCACTCTCTCACGCACTAATTCACTCACTCACTTACTCATCCACGCACTCACACACTCACTCACTTACGCAACCACCTACTCACTCACACACTCACTCACTCCCCAACCGACTCACTCACTTATTCAGTCACTCACACTCACTCAACCACCCACTTACTCGCCCACTCATTATTAACTCACCCACTCACTTACTTACCCACAAACGCACTTATTCACTCACTCACTAAGTGACTCACTCATTTAACACCCACACACTGGCTCACTCACTCACTCACTCTTAATCACTCATTTACTCACTCACCATCCACGCATTCGCTCTCTCGGTTACTCATTCATCCACTCACTCCGTTGATCACTCACACACTCCTTCTCTCACTCACTCACTTCCTAACTCACACAGTTACTCATTTACTCATTCTATCACTCACTGTCTGACACACACACTCACTGACTAACTCACTCGCTGACTCACTCATTCGCCACCTCACTCACTGACTCACTCGCTCACTTACTCACTCACTCTTTCAATCTCTTAGTCACTAACTGACTCACTTACTCAATCACTCACTCGCCCACTCACATACTCATTAACTCACCGACCCACTAACTCAGTTACTCACTCACTCACCCACAAATGCGCTCATTCACTCACTAGCTTAGTGACTCACTCACATACACACGCACTCACTCGCTCACTCACTCAGTTACTCATTCCTCACTCTCTCACCCACTATCTCACACTCACTCAGTCCCTTACTCACTCACTCCTCGGTTTATCACTTACCCACTGACTCATTCACTCGCTTACTCCTCACTTATTCACTCACTCACTCAGTTACTCTCTCTCTCTCACTCACCCACTCACTATCTCATTTACTGACTGACTCACTCAGTTACTCACTCCCCACCTACTCACTGACTCACTCAGTCACCCACTACTCGCTCACTTACTCGCTCGCTCACTTACTCACTCACTTACTCACCCATTCTCTCACTCACTCATTCACGAAGTTACTTACTCAGCCACTAACCCATTTACTCACTCACCCACTGACTCACTCAGTTACTCACTCACTCACCCATCCACCTAGTCACTCACTCACTCACTAGCTCGCCCGCTCGTTCACTTATTCACTCACTCATTCACTCGTTTACCCACTCACGCATTTTCTTACTCACCCACTCACTCACCCACTGACGCACACACTCACCCACTCACTAACTTACTCGGTTACTCACACTCCTATCCTCCCACCCAATATTAAGAAAAGCTGCCGCCAGTTCTCTAAAGATGAATTAAGGAGCGCTGTGCGCGACGATTTAGGTAATAGTGGTTCAATACGGTCAATAGTAGTATCGCACGTAACAATATCAGGATTAAATAATTATTTAAAAAGAGGCTAAGACGTTGGTTTGGAAAATGTGTATTTTAATCCAAATTTTAAAATGCGACAGGTTTTTTGGGTCGAAATGGAGAATACGTTAGGTGATTACTTATTGAATTGTCAAAAAATATTCTACGGAGTACCTCCTAAGAAATGTAGGGAGCTGGCTTTCCATTTCGCTGAAAAGAATCATAAACATCCTGAACAATAGAAACAGAGTAAGGAAGCTGGAGAAGATTTGTGTACCGACATCGTAGCCTTTCTATAATAAAACTGGAAGCGGCATCTCTTGCAAGAATGACGGCATTCAGAAGAATCACTGTGATCAATTTCTTCGTCAAACTAGAGAGTGTGAAAGTACGATCGAATTTTCAACTCCAAGATATCTACAACTTTAACGAAACAGGTGTTACTATAGTGCCTTCATTTCAATGAGTTATCTGGAAGAAGGTGAAAAGCAGGTGAGGCATCTCAATCAATCATTAATCAGATATAAAAATAAAAAGGATTTTTCTTATAGGTGGGACAAGCCACGTCGAGAGAACGTGGCGAGCTGGTGACGAAAGTTGGCATAATTTCTGCAAGATAGAGTGCTTTATCTCCAATCTTTATTTTTCCTCGCGTACGTTTTGCTGAACAGAGTATGATGACTCGTGCTTCACCAGGAGCAGTGGGTTTAGTCGATAAATCAGTATAGATGACAGCGGACAATTTCATCAATGTCTTGAAATTCTTCCAAACCAATACCAGATGTCATAAGGATAGACAGATATTATTAGTTATGGACAATCACGGGTCGCACTTTAGTTTCGTAGGAGTAAACTTTTTGCAAAAATAATGGGACAACCGCTATTTTAGTGAAGCGGCACATGGGTGGATGACGATCATCCAAATGAAACTATGACCAAACTCTGTACCCCGCCTTGTATTCTAAGGCACGGGACAGAGCCCTAAATCCTGAAAGTATTAAATCAGGTTTTCTTAAATGTGGACTCTCACCATTCGACAGAGGGGTGATGACTTTATATGTTCTTCAGATCCGAAGGATTCTGCTGAACCAATTCCATAACATCAAAAGAAGACGAACCCATTCCTCCTGCTACACCTACTACTCTGATACCTACTCCAACCACTTTTCTTGTCCGAGCAGATCATCCCATATCCTAAAGCTAAACCCAAGAAACATGTCAAGGATGATACAAATGGAAATAAATTATTGCCACCGATATTCTAGAAATGAGCGAATTTGGTCAAGCAGCCAAAACAATTCGTTGAGGAAGATTTCGAGGAAGAAAACGACCCAATAGCAGTCTTCACCAAAGATTCGTCATGTAAATGCGAGGACGATAATGGGGAGCGACATATCTAAGGCGTTGGTGAGGGTGATTTTATTGCGGTCAAAATTTTGTCAACAAAAGTATGAGTGGGCTAAATTACCTCGGAAAAATACTAAAGATGCGAGATGCTTTCGAAATTAAATTTTACAAACGACTTTTTTCTAATTTGGATGCTTGTTACGCCCTCTAGCAGTCATTGCAGAAACTTGAAAATAATTTTGTGTCAGTTCTCTCATCCACTTTTACCAAAAAAATTTGAAGTATTAGAATGATAATTATAAAAGATTTAGTATATATCGATTTAACATATTTACTTTAAATCACTTAATAAATTTAGTGGTGTATATTACATTAGGAATATACCTACTATACTCTGTCCCACAGTTATATTAAGTGTGGAAGCATACGATAATGTATTTTAAATAGGAAAGATCCCGACATGGTTGCTAGACCGTTCGCAGGGCCGAACTTAAGAAATATTTGTCCCTTATGGAACGCGTACGGTCCTGAGATACCAGGTAACTCCGTAAACGGCAATGCTGTTCCTCGTATAGCCAGTACTGATTTTTAAGTATGGGCAGAGTATAGACACAAAAAAGAATTCCTAAGTAATTATTTTCAAAATTTCCACAGTTTGCCTGTATCGAGAGGGCGTTTATTTTGCTTAGATCGTTTGCCACATTTATTCCAAATTCTAATTGTCAGGTATATCAGATGTTAACAATTTATTCAAGTTAGTAAAGGTACTATTTTGTTATTGTTTGATGTAATACCATGTCACGATGGTATCCACCGACTCCCACCGCTGAATTTATGTAAAACCACGATTTCCGCTACCGATATTAGACGATTTGAAAATGATTACAAAAAAGAACTAGCTTTTTCACGCTAGTCCGCCGCTTTTAAGTTAGATCTGTCACTACTTTTCATACGGACAATACGCAGTTCCCGTCTAGGTGAGGAGGAATTCCAGCCAGTCGCAGCAGCCAGGAACCGCTAAGGACAATGAACAGAAGAATCACAAAATGGATACAGGAACGCAGCAGACATCAGGACAGCAGAAGTAGTTTCAGCAGTTAATAACAGCACACCACACACAACACAGAGACACACAGAGACACAGGCACAGAGACAGACACAGACACACACACGCGCGCACCCACAGACACAGTCACAGACAGACAGAGACACAGATACAGACAGACACAGGCTCAGATACAGACACAGAAAGATACACACGCGCGCGCACACACACACACACACACACACACACACACACACACACACACACACACACAAACAAACGCACACACACACCCATATACATATGTACATATATGTGGTTGGAAGGTAAAAATCCAAAAGGATAAGTATTTTAATTAATTAATTATGTAGTGTGAGTTAGTTTTGATTTGACTTCAAGTTAAGTTTTGCAAAAATCTTTTGCACTGTAATTCGAAAGTTGGGTATGTTTTGTATTTACGGTTGTCTGTTGGTAATTTGCAGGTTGTGTTTAAAGTCTGAGGTTAGGTAAACATACAATTTTTAAATGGTTAATTTGTATTAAAAAAAATTTATCATGAGTGTTTACAAAAAAGCACAACCAAAGCTTTACACCAATATTACAAATCGTATTACAAAACTATTTCAACCATTTAATATTATACCAAAAGATGCTCAAATAAAACATCATGTACTTACTTCAAAAAGTCATAGGGTAAGCTTTCTTTTTATATGTGCAAAACTTTAATGTTACTAAATTACAGCTCATGTTGGATTTAGGAATTATAAGGCAAGCTAATCCAGGGAATTTTCATTTTTTACCTTTAGGTGTGCGAGCTCTAGATAAATTAATTCAATTAGTTGATGCCGAACTGCTGAAAATTGGTGCCCAAAAGGTCATATTTCCAACACTTACTCATTCAAGATTATGGAAATCAACAGGTATAGGTACAATATTATTGATTAGTTCATCCTGTTATTATTTTTAGATCGACTAAATGCTTTTGGTTCTGAACTTTTCACATTAAAAGATCGCCATAATCAGATGTACATTTTGAGTCCGGTATGTGACTATTATCATTAAGTAACTGAATTTAAATTTACAGACTCATGAAGAAGCTGTAAGTGATTTAATTTCATCTGTGTCGGTAATGTCATACAAACAATTTCCACTACTACTTTATCAAACTACTAATAAGTATAGAGATGAAATTAAACCAAGATTTGGTTTAATGCGTGGTAGACAGTTTTTGATGAAGGATTTATACTCCTTTGATGTGAGTATTGAAAAAGCAAAGGAGACTTATGAGGAAGTTTGTGAATGCTACAATAGTATTTTTTCAAAAATTGGCGTACCTTTTTTTAAAGGTAACTATCGTTTTTTAAAATAATTAAATGTGTACATTCATTTGTGGTTGCTTATGATTGTTTAACGAGCTAGTGGGCCAGTGGTAACATCTGTTTAGCATTTGCAAGGTAATGGGTTCGATTCCCATTACTGTCTACCCTGTATGAAGTTTGTTATGAGGTTTTCCTCATATACATATAGTGGCATGATCACTGTGTATATACACATCATGTGCAACCATGCATATATATGTATGTTGGGAATTCATCGCTATGGTTGAAGAAGCGTGGAAAGCTTGAGCAGCCTGTCCTCCTCTTCAGGGAGGGAATGAAACATGCTTCATTCCTTTTTACCTTCCGACCTACATATCAGTAGCCAAGAGGTAAATAAACGTAACTCCATAATGTTAAATTTTCAGAATTGAGCAAAATAAGTGTAAATGTCAATTCACTTTAGAATTCAGTAAACTATCTTATGGCATAGTAAGTTGGTATAGAATTTTAAACAGTTGTATGTGGTTATTTAACTGTCATTGGTATAATTGGATACATATTCACCTGTGCCCTATTTTTGAAGTTACTGGTCTTTAGACTCAACTAGAAAAACAGGTGTGAATAAAAATGCAGGATTTAACATGTAAACTTTTAAGGATCTTTATTTTTAAGTACAAAAGAAATGAAAGGTTTACACTTAAGAAATATGTATATCATAATGAAATGAAATTTATGCACGTTCTTCCTTATCAGAAGTATCAACATCCTTTTGTGTGAAGTTAATGGGAATGTTCCGATGAAAAGCATGAAATTGTTCAGGCACCCACTCCAAACTTTTTATTAAATATTCTTTTTTTTTTTGGTATTCCCTTTAGGTTAATGCGTAGAATAGGTAACCTTTCTAGCATTGGCATGGGATTTCTGACAGATCTGGTGATATTTAATGTCTTAAATTCTGAACTATAAAATTTTGCTTATAAAATACTGTATTTGAATTATCAGCTCGAATTTGAAAATGAATAATGGTAGATATTAATAAATCTTTTTGTTGGTATTTTTTTCTTGTTAATAAATGGAGCTTCAGGTTTATTATACAAGTCATGAAAATTTTTTAATTTACTAGGTTGAGTTTTATAACAATTGCACCTGTCAACTGAATTAATTGTTGCCAGTCCGAAGGAGTGTATATTTTCAGAGTTGGCTGCTTTTTTAATGACCTTTCATTTTCAACGGTGTTCAAATTTGGAAACAGTTTTAATAGCCACAAATTAATCACCATTATCATCACATTGTAGTTCTGGCTGGGGCAGTTATCTGACCATATTATTAAGTGTTCTGTGGTAGAACCAGCAATAACATCTTCCGCCCATTTAATTAATTCAGATGCGATTTCATTGCCTCCCCGGCCAGCTTCTGATTCATCCCAGACCAAACAATAGGATACATTTTTTATTGAGTCGTAAATTGTTAAATTGAAGGTCCAATAAATAATAAAAACTGGGTACTTGAGAGGTATGGGGTGGGAAGACATTTCTGCAGATCTAGCATTATGATCTTGGTTGTATCCGTTGAGTTCTTGCTTCGTTCTTTATCGTTTCTCTCACTTTTATATCATGCTTTCTTTTAGATGCTCATCATATTTTTGCTGAATAACTGCCTTGTCATTATGTTCAGGATCTTTTAGTCTTAAAGTAAAATTATCACATTTATCACAAGTATCGGCAGAAGGTTTTTTAAATGCCAAACTAAATGCTGTATTAAAACATTTCTTATATACCCAAAGTTTCGCTATTTGTTGCCGTGGAATGCGGTCTTGTTCGCATTTGGCTAAATATAACTTGTACATTTTCGCTCTACTTAATTCTGGGCCTAAATATTTTCGAGTGCGTTTCTCACCGGGTATAGTGACTTTCGTAACATTAAGTACTTCTTTGGGTAACTTGCTGGGTGGTACATGTATCCCTCATATCTCGTAAAAGAAAGCCACCAGCAGTCTCCTTTTTTAAAGCATACCGCAGAACCATATCAGAAACTCCTAAAGTATTTAAAAAATACACTTTGCACACTTCAACTCTTTTGAGTAATCCTTCAGGCTGTATGTCAAAAAAGTAGTTAATGGTCTGTTTTCTACGGTTTCTACCATTGTCTTTAGGTCATCGTCGTGCAGTGGATTTTGATTCAACATGTGAACGAATAAATTGGCTTTTTATATTCCAATTTTTCTCCTCACTCCAATATTCCTTAAATATCTGTTTTCTAATATTGTCCGATATGTTTTTCATACAATTTTTCCTGCTTTAAATGTCTTTGCAACAATTCTTTTTCCCGATTTAGTCGCATGTTCTTTTCCTCCTAAAGTTGCCTTGGATACTTTTGTAGTCTGCCAGTTAGCTATGTTTTTCATGCGTTTTCGTTGCTTCGGTACTTCCTTGTTTCTTTCTTCTGGTACAATCTATACTTCTTATTCGCCTTTTTGTGTAATGAGTGCCTCGACATTGTAATTTTTTATTTGAAAATCTTTATCATACTCACTATTGTCACTACTTGGACAATAGTTAGGGTCCTTGTAACTATCATCACTATCTTCGATATGTTCACAATCGGAGCTCTTGGAAGTGGACGGCTTGTCTAAAATAACAAATATAATTATTATTATATTTTACATTCTAAGTAAAATAGATTAAAAATAATCTTTAACGATTTTAAATTCATTAAAAACCAATTTAGAAAAAAGTCAAAAATACACGGTCTGTAATATGTATAAGTAATGAAAATGCATTAAAGGTTTTTTATATTGTAAATATATATATATATATATATATATATATATATATATATATATATATATATATATAAGTGGCTGGACACCCCAAGGGGTTATGCCGCTCTTAAGTGAGCTTTCTAGATCTTGAATTTGGAATAGATCATTTCCCATTTTGTTCCTTAAATCTTCCTACATATCTCCTGCCATATTTTCCGGTCCTTTGTACTTTCCTGCCATTTGTATACTGCAATATCTCCGAGGTCTTCTTTAACTTCTTGCCTCCAAGTGGATCTTGGTCGCCCCCTCCTTCTTACTTAGACCTTGTGGCTTCCAGCCCAGTATGGTGTATGTTATTGATCTGGGTCCGGATCTCCAGACGTGCCCCAACCATTTGGCCCTCTGTTGCTTAATTTTCCTGACTATATCTTCGCCTATTTCTTCATTCAATTCATGGTTCATCCGCAGCCTGCACTCGTTGTTTCCCTCCTTTACTGGTCCTAATATAGATCTTAATATTTTCCTCTCCATTATTCTCAAGTCCTCTTCTTGTTTTTTTGTCATTGTCATTACCTCCGCCGCGCACAACATTACCGGTCTGATAATTGTTTTATATATTTTCATTTTAGAATTTTTTCTCAGTAGCTTACTTTGTAGCATTCTTTATTGGCATAAAAAGCTCTGTTAGTTGCTGCTATCTTCTCATTGATTTCAATCCCCTTATTCCCACTATTAGTTAGAGTGATTCCCAGGTATTTAAACTTGTCCACCTCTTCGAACTTGAAATTTCCAATTTTTGTTTGAGTGTAACAATCTGCTAGTTGTTTATCTATTCTCATTATTTTGGTTTGCTTTCGTTTATTCTGAGTCCTATTGCAGATCCCTTAACTGCTATCTCCTTTAGCGTCTCCTCCATTATGTTGCGGTTTCTTGCAATAAGCGCTAAGTCATCGGCATATGCAATTATTTGGCTTCCTTTTGTTTTTATTGTTCTTTTGTCTATTTTCCGCTGCGCATATTCTAGGGCTAAATTGAAAAGTGTCGTTGAAAGTGCGTCGCCTTGTCTTACGCCTTGGCGTATCTCAAATTCTTCTGTGTTTCCCATTTGTGTCCTTATTGTTGCTGTTGTTTTTTCTAGTGTGACCTTTATTAGCCTTCTTAATTTAGGAGATACTCCTAGTTCTTTCAGTGCTTTCAGTAATTCTTGTGATAGAGTCAAATGCTTGTTCGAATTCTATGAAAAGAACTTCTAGATACAGTTGAAGTTCGTGCGCTTTTTCAATGATTTGCTTAATAGAGTGGATTGCATCTATTGTCGACTTTCCTGCCGTAAACCCACATTGATATTGGCCTATTATGTCATCAGCTTGTTTCTTCAGTCTTTTTTGTATTTAATGTTGACAGAATTTTGTAAGCGTTATTTAACAGCGTTAATCCTCTGTAATTCTTGCATATTTGCTGATCTCCTTTTTTATGTATGGTTATGATTTCTCCTTCTTCCCATTCTTTTGGTATTTTTTCTTCAGTCCATATTCTTTTAATCAATTGATGGAGTCTTTCTAATAGTTCTTTCCCTCCATATTTTATTAACTCCATGTTAATCCCATCTCTTCCTGGCGCCTTCCTATTATGACTTTTATTAATAATCTCCTGTATCTCTTCTTTTGTTGGTGTCTCTGAGTCTGCATTTGCTGCATCTTCTTCATACTCGTCATCTTCTTCTGATATCCGCGCTTCGTCACCATTTAGTAATTCTTTGTAATATTGTGCCCATACTGCTTTGTATTGGTGTTCATCCTCTGTTATTTTTTCTTCTTTATCTCTTATACCAATCCCTTTCCCCTTGTACACCTTATTCTGTTCACTGATTTTTTTGTAAAAAGTTTTTGAATTTATGTTTTTACTTTCCAGTTCTATTTTCTTAACTTTGTTGTCCATCCAGTCCCTCTTTGCCTTCCTGTTAATCCTTTTAGATTCGTTCCTCTGCTTTACATACTCTTCCAAGTCTTCTTGGTATGTATTTGACCATTTTAATATCGCTTCAGTTTTTTTCTGCAATGCTTCTTGACAGTGCTCATCAAACCATTCTTTTTTCAATGTTTTTCCTTTTTGACCTACATGCTCTACTGCGGCTGCATTTATACATTCTGCAACTTGTCTCCATTCCATTTGTGTGTCATTTCCAGCTATATTTATTTTATTTAGTTCACTGGTAACCCTTGTCATGTACTTTTGTCGTACCTTTGGATTATTTAGGCTTTCAATATCCCATCTGTTTATTTTGTTCCTTTTTGTCTTGATCGTCTTTATTTTCTGTTTTATTGTTGCTATGACTAGAAAATGGTCAGAATCTTGTAACAATATGTACTGTAAAATCTTGCATAAAAATCGTAAAGAACTACCTTACAATGTAATATGATTTTATTACAATAGTTTTTGTTATTAATTATTCGGTACTTACTTTCATTTTCATGATTTGCGTTTTTCATACTTTGATTCATTATCGAACACACTCTACTGCTAACAATCTTTCACAAGATATGGTGACTGTTATTATCTTCCATCTTTTTAAATCACCAGTCAATTTCAATTGTCAAATCAAAATTTCACAGGTAACCGGTGTGAAAACAGCGGCCAGTTTCAGCGGCCAGTTTTTCCGAAGATTACCGAAGTTACAGTAACGCATGAATGAAGTAATTTGTAGCCCACGCATAGTATCAAGTTAACGTTTTCACATTATATTACGTACCAACTAATAATAAACGTAAAAAAATAATATGTGATGGAGCTGCCGTCTAAGGGGGTGAAAACTGAGACCAACCCTTAATTCTCGATCTCGAAAACCGTGCATAGTATCAAGTTGACGTTTTCAGATTATATTACTTACTAAATAACAATAAACGTAAAAAAATAATATGTGATGGAGCTGCCGTCTAAGGGGTAAAAAACCAAGAACTGTTTATAGTCACTTCAATGCAAAATTTTTGAAGAATCTTGCAAAACCATTGGAAATCGGTGACGAAGAAGGCGTGCTACAAAAATCTAACAAAAAAGAAGAATCACACAGTTTAATGCCTGGTACACTACACAAACTTTGCTGTACAAACCTTCATGAACCGAATTTGTCTGAGCAAGAAAGGAAAGATATTGAATATAGTACCATTTTACAACAAAAATCACCTATTTGGCAAGAAGAAAGAAAAAAAGGATAACTGCTTCGTGGTTTGGCAAAGTTTGTAAAAGTAGGAATTCTAGTAAAATGGACATGGCTAAGTTAATGCTGAGCGATACATCGCTAATAACACCGGCTATGAATCATGGCAGTAAATATGAAAATGTGGCAAAGAAAATGTACTGTGAAGTAAAAAACATTAGTTACCAGAGCACGGGGCTGGTTATGCATAAAGAACACCAATTTCTTGCGAGATCGCCTGATGGATTAATTGAGACAGAAGGCATTATTGAAATTAAATGTCCGTATTCCTTAAAAGATGAAGAACTCCACCAAATTACAATTCCTTTTCTTTGTAACGACCAACTGAGGATAAATTCTGATCATTACTATCAAATTCAGGGATTATTGGAGGTTACGGACAGAATGTGGTGTGATTTGGTAATTTTTTCATTTAAAGGCATTAAAGTGATTAGAGTTGATAGAGACTGTTACTTCTGGCAAAATGCAATGTTTCAAAAATTGAAGGAATTTTATCTTTTCTATTTCCTTGTTTACAAAGTTTTAATAGAAAATAATTTATCTATTCGTATGTCGGATACAAAATGGAGGCCCTTAAGGGATCTTCACTTTTTAAAGAATGGGTTAGTTAGCGATCCATCATTTTACAAACCGATAATGGACCGTTGGCGTTTATCAACTGATGTTAAACTAAATCGACATAACACAAGGAACTATATTATAGGGCACTACAGTAGTATAAATTGTCCCATTAAAGAACTGTACATTGAAGATTAAGTAACACTAGATGACAACCAATTACTTTCAAGTTTCGTAATAGATATATCGTTACAGTTATTAAATAGCGAACAAAGATATGAGATTGTGTCCGTGGAATTGGTTTCGATCATGTTTCGTGATGAAAAAGTTCTTTTCTCGTTCAAACAAAATTCAATGTATATATGTCCCATAAATGAACGAGATGTCCATTACTTATTACTGGTTATTAATTTGGATACAAAAAAATTCACATATTTAGATCCACTTGATAGAGGGGCGGCTAAAAATGAAAAACAAAATGTTTATTTCAAAAAATTTTTGTCAATAATTAAATGTGATAATGATTCAGCCAAGCTATGGGGTATTGAGGAAGTAGATCACGTTTTTCAGAAAGACAGTTTTAATTGTGGCGTTTTTCTTATCTACTATTTTAAACAACTTATAGAAAATAAAAATTTATTAGACGAAATAGACCCGAAAGCATTCAGACTGAAACTCCAACATCTTCTGTTAAATAAGTCTACAGACGTACAAAATAAAATAAATGTCTATATTGTCACAGAGAAGAAAATTATAAGAAAAAATATACGTGTAATTCATGCAAAAGAATGATACATCTTCAATGTTTGACAAACAGTAATACGCCAGAAAACGAATTTCCTAACAGTATATGTGACTTATGCCGCCAATATTGAAAATTAACACCGTACAAGTAAGCAATACAATTTTTAATTACATCATGTGGGTGTGCGTGCCTGCAGACGTGCGCGCGCTTTTGTGTGTACTTATAGTTAACGGTCTCAGTTACAATGTACGTACAGACAACATTTTAATAAATAACAGTATTTAAAGTTGGTGATAGAAAACAGCTACATTTACTAAATATTAAATCATTGTTTCCTATATGTATTATATATCGTTACTACATTTTTAATAAATTAAAATTTAAGTGAAGCAAGCAAAATGTGATGTAAATACCTAGGCACAACTAAATAATATTCAATATACTTTTCAAAAACTATACCGTCAGTTAAACTGAAGAATCGTCAGCCCAATACCAGTACGAGATCATCAGACTGAAGCAAAATAAAATTTGTCAAGTGCATAGTAATTAACAACTTCGGTAAATATTTACACATATATAGAATTAACGTTCATAGAGGTTGTCTCTATATTAACCTTCTCAGACGGCAGCTCCATCACATATTATTTTTTTACGTTTATTGTTATTTAGTAAGTAATATAATCTGAAAACATCAACTTGATACTATGCGCGGTTTTCGAGATCGAGAATTAAGGGTTGGTCTCAGTTTTCACCCCCTTAGACGGCAGCTCCATCACATATTATTTTTTTACGTTTACTGTTATTTAGTAAGTAATATAATCTGAAAATCAACTATGATACTATGCACGGTTTTCGAGATCGAGAATTAAGGGTTGGTCTCAGTTTTCACCCCTTAGACGGTCAGCTCCATCACATATTATTTTTTACGTTTATTGTTATTTAGTAAGTAATATAATCTGAAAACGTCAACTTGATACTATGCACGGTTTTCGAAATCGAGAATTAAGGGTTGGTCTACAGTATTTCACCCCTTAGACGGCATGCTCCATCACATATTATTTTTTACGTTTATTGTTATTTAGTAAGTAATATAATCTGATAAACGTCAACTATGATATCATATGCACGGTTTTCGAGATCGAGAATTAAGGGTTGGTCTCAGTTTTCACCCCTTAAGACGGCAGCTCCATCACATATTATTTTTTACGTTTATTGTTATTTAGTAAGTATATAATTAACGCAACTTGTAATATCACGGTTATGAATAGAATTAAGGGTTGGTCTCATTTTACCTCTTAGACGGCAGCTCCATCACATATTATTTTTTACGTTTATTGTTATTTAGTAAGTAATATAATCTGAAAACTCAACTTGATACTATGCCGGTTTTCGAGATCGAGAATTAAGGGTTGGTCTCAGTTTTCACCCCTTAGACGGCAGCTCCATCACATATTATTTTTTACGTTTATGTTATTTAGTAAGTAATATAATCTGAAAATCAACTTGATACTATGCACGGTTTTCGAGATCGAGAATTAAGGGTTGGTCTAGTTTTCACCCCTTAGACGGCAGCTCCATCACATATTATTTTTTTACGTTTATTGTTATTTAGTAAGTAATATAATCTGAAAACGTCAACTTGATACTATGCACGGTTTTCGAGATCGAGAATTAAGGGTTGGTCTCAGTTTTCACCCCTTAGACGGCAGCTCCATCACATATTATTTTTTACGTTTATTGTTATTTAGTAAGTAATATAATCTGAAAACGTCAAGTTGATACTATGCACGGTTTTCGAGATCGAGAATTAAGGGTTGGTCTCAGTTTTCACCCCCTTAGACGGCAGCTCCATCACATTATTTTTTACGTTTATTGTTATTTAGTAAGTAATATAATCTGAAAACGTCAACTTGATACTATGCACGGTTTTCGAGATCGAGAATTAAGGGTTGGTCTCAGTTTTCACCCCCTTAGACGGCAGCTCCATCACATATTATTTTTTTACGTTTATTGTTATTTAGTAAGTAATATAATCTGAAAACGTCAACTTGATACTATGCACGGTTTTCGAGATCGAGAATTAAGGGTTGGTCTCAGTTTTCACCCCCTTAGACGGCAGCTCCATCACATATTATTTTTTTACGTTTATTGTTATTTAGTAAGTAATATAATCTGAAAACGTCAACTTGATACTATGCACGGTTTTCGAGATCAGAATTAAGGGTTGGTCTAGTTTTCACCCCTTAGACGGCAGCTCCATCACATATTATTTTTTTACGTTTATTGTTATTTAGTAAGTAATATAATCTGAAAACATCAACTTGATACTATGCACGGTTTTCGAAATCGAGAATTAAGGGTTGGTCTCAGTTTTCACCCCCTTACACGGCAGCTCCATCACATTATTTTTTACGTTTATTGTTATTTAGTAAGTAATATAATCTGAAAACGTCAACTTGATACTATGCACGGTTTTCGAGATCGAGAATTAAGGGTTGGTCTCAGTTTTCACCCCTTAGACGGCAGCTCCATCACATATTATTTTTTAGTTTATTGTTATTTAGTAAGTAATATAATCTGAAACGTCAACTTGATACTATGCACGGTTTTCGAGATCAAGAATTAAGGGTTGGTCTGAGTTTTCACCCCCTTAGACGGCAGCTCCATCACATATTATTTTTTTACGTTTATTGTTATTTAGTAAGTAATATAATCTGAAAACGTCAACTTGATACTATGCACGGTTTTCGAAATCGAGAATTAAGGGTTGGTCTCAGTTTTCACCCCCTTAGACGGCAGCTCCATCACATTATTTTTTTACGTTTATTGTTATTTAGTAAGTAATATAATCTGAAAACGTCAACTTGATACTATGCACGGTTTTCGAGATCGAGAATTAAGGGTTGGTCTCAGTTTTCACCCCCTTAGACGGCAGCTCCATCACATATTATTTTTTTATGTTTATTGTTATTTAGTAAGTAATATAATCTGGAAACGTCAACTTGATACTATGCACGGTTTTCGAGATCGAGAATTAAGGTTTGGTCTCAGTTTTCACCCCCTTAGACGGCAGCTCTATCACATATTATTTTTTTACGTTTATTGTTATTTAGTAAGTAATATAATCTGGAAACGTCAACTTGATACTATGCACGGTTTTCGAGATCGAGAATTAAGGGTTGGTCTCAGTTTTCACCGCCTTAGACGGCAGCTCCATCACATATTATTTTTTTACGTTTATTGTTATTTAGTAAGTAATATAATCTGAAAACGTCAACTTGATACTATGCGCGGTTTTCGAGATCGAGAATTAAGGGTTGGTCTTAGTTTTCACCCCCTTAGACGGTAGCTCCATCACATATTATTTTTTTACGTTTATTGTTATTTAGGAAGTAATATAATCTGAAAACGTCAACTTGATACTATGCTCGGTTTTCGAAATCGAGAATTAAGGGTTGGTCTCAGTTTTCACCCCCTTAGACGGCAGCTCCATCACATATTATTTTTTTACGTTTATTGTTATTTAGTAAGTAATATAATCTGAAAACGTCAACTTGATACTATGCGCGGTTTTCGAGATCGAGAATTAAGGGTTGGTCTCAGTTTTCACCCCCTTAGACGGCAGCTCCATCACATATTATTTTTTTACGTTTATTGTTATTTAGTAAGTAATATAATCTGGAAACGTCAACTTGATACTATGCACGGTTTTCGAGATCGAGAATTAAGGGTTGGTCTCAGTTTTCACCCCCTTAGACGGCAGCTCCATCACGTATTATTTTTTTATGTTTATTGTTATTTAGTAAGTAATATAATCTGAAAACGTCAACTTGATACAATGCACGGTTTTCGAGATCGAGAATTAAGGGTTGATCTCAGTTTTCACCCCCTTAGACGGCAGCTCCATCACATTATTTTTTTACGTTTATTATTAGTTGGTACGTAATATAATGTGAAAACGTTAACTTGATACTATGCGTGGGCTACAAATTACTTCATTCATGCGTTACTGTAACTTCGGTAATCTTCGGAAAAACTGGCCGCTGTTTTCACACCGGTTCACAGGTAATGCTTGAGATATACCTAACAAGTGTTTTTGGAGATACGTTTATTTACCTCACTGACAAAACTGAAAATCTCAACACCCAACACAACTTGATGAACATTTGTTTCTTTACTTATTTTGGGAGAAATCCAGCGGCGGATAGGGCGGGTTAAGTTTCAAACGCCTGTTTGACATAGATTATTGTTTTTGCGTTTACAATGTTGCCTATTTTCGAAATGCACTTCTTATAAAAGAGGTTGCACAATCATTGTTTAATTGTGAATTGTTTTTGTGTGAATAAAAATGCTGGTCATTTGTATAACCTTTTGTGTATAATCTATTTGTTTTTATTTGCTTACTAGATTTGGGGTGTCTTATTATTACACCAAAAGTATGCTGGTATTAGACGGTTCTCACTAACCTCAAATCTGATTATATGTTAAAATTAATTTAACAGTTGCCACATTTAATTTAAATGAATAGCAACCACGTATCACTGTATAATAATAGAAGGAGCCTATTAAATTTGGAGTGAAGAAGAAGATTTCCGCCGTATTATAACACCCATAAATTTATTCTGGTGTGTCTTTCATTTGAAATAAAAGATTTTCATTAAATTTCCCAAAATAATTTGATACAACTAAAAAACATTTATATTAAAAATTAAACACAAATAAATAAAGGAAACATACTGTTTTGTTCTTTACTGTTCTTCAGGTAGTTTAAAAATTTTTTTATAACTGCCAATTGAATCGTGAGTTGAGATTCTTTCAAGAGATTCTGAGTCAAATGTGTCTAAGTCCAAGTACTTATTCCATCTGAATTAGGTTCATCAATTTCAGAAGAAACTGCTGAATCTGATTCCTCGAGAGAAATAATGAATGGTGGAATATTTTCAACAGAAATTGACCCCATTAGTTTTGTCCAGTCTTCCAAAATTATTTTTTCGCAGTGATTTAATACTTAAGAAAATCCTCATTAGATTATATGTTTGCAACTTTGAATTGAGAAAAATAAGGTTAAAGGAAGCTGTAATTTTAATGACATGGCATAGATTGGATGACTGGCCTTATCAGTATTTCGTTTGACAGTGGCATGGCTTTGAATTTTAAATCAATGTCAGCAAGCAGGTTAAAAAAATTCACATAAACGTACAACAAAGAGCACAATTTTTCAGAACAGGAATGGATTACCTATTAAGCAAAACAACACTATTCTTGGTCGTGATGAAATTATATGCTCAAACTAATTAAATTTATTCAAGACATAAACTATCCAATACAAAAAATTTAAAACTAATTTTGTTTGAAAAACATACTGCATTTCTCTAAACCATATTTAGTGTGCACTGGCACCATTTCAGTTCTTATTACACTTCAGTGGTTCTTTGCCAAAGCATTCATGTTCTTGTTCTTGCCTAAACATGCGTCGATGATCTAATACTATGTTACTGTATTCGTACCTTTAAATAATGTGAAGCCGATTATATTTTTATCCTTCTTCTCATGCTACAACCCTTATAGGTCTGGGCCACTCCATTGGAACTTTCTTAATCCCTTGGTTGACAGGAGTGGATTAGTCTCCTTATAGGGCGTTGTGTGTTTTTCCTGTTATCTCTTTCCACAGTCTTCTATTTTGTGCTTTTTCTATTGAATTGGCTACACCTAGTGTTCGCAGTTCTTGCATTGTTATCTAGCCTTCTCACTCGTAGTCTCCTACTACTTCTGTTTTCTTGCGGTTTCCATTCCATTGTTTTTCTTGTTGTGTTTTTGTTTTTTCTTAGGACATGGCCATTCCATCGTAAACTTTGTGTTTTTATGTGTTGTACTATGTCTGTAACTCCTGTGTGTTTCAAAGTTCATTAGTGATCTATATGAATTTTCATCAACTTTCTTTGGGGCCTATTATTGCTCTTACGTTCGATAACTGTTCGTCCTCTTTTTTTGTCAAGCTCCTTGTTTCCATCACATATGGTTTAATTGGTTTTATAAATGTGTTGATACATCTTTAGCTTCGTGTTGGCGTTCTTAAGCATTTTTCTGTAGGCTGCGTATGCTCTGTATCTAGCTTGTATTCTAGCTTTTGTTTCTTTGTTGTTATTGTGATTTTCTATTTTGACCCCCAGGTAGCAGAAGTTGTTTACTTTTTCCAAGTTTCATATATTTTGTTTTCTCCTGGATCATTCGTTGCCC
The DNA here is from genome assembly GCA_036346205.1 of Vesta saturnalis. Taxonomy (NCBI): domain Eukaryota; kingdom Metazoa; phylum Arthropoda; class Insecta; order Coleoptera; family Lampyridae; genus Vesta; species Vesta saturnalis. The sequence goes on along the minus strand of JARFJB010001950.1, from coordinate 272,551 downwards.
TGCAAACCTAGTAATTGATCAATATACTTTAGCAGAACATAAGCAGTTCCATTACCACAAATATGTTTATCCACTTCAGAAAAAATTGGTTTAGTATCCAACATGATGTCTGTCTGAATGATAAAACTTTGGGCTTTCTTATCCTGGTATTAATTGATATATCGTTGTTCTTTTTATTACAAAATGTTACATACCATATCACTGAAATTGTGTATAACTTCCAGAAAATTTTTAATGTTGGATTTAGGAGTATAGTACAAGAAATTTGCATTGTGTATCCAGTGAAACATATGGAACTCAAGATATATACATTGATTTTTCTAGAGAAACATGATGTTATTCAGTCCATGTTTAGTGCACACTAGTGCTACCACTCCCCCCAAGTGGGAGGGCGTGCTGTTTGAGCTTTCCAAGCTCCTTCAGCCACGATCATGGATTCCTAGCATACATACATTACGTATATATGCATGGTGGCATTAAGGATGGGTATGGTCAAGATAGGATCGGAATGAACGGAGTTAGGGTTCTGAGGGGGAAAATACTACCCCAGCATTCGCCTAAGTACCTGCACATAGTGTACTTATATGCAGTGACCATGTCGGTCTAATGCTACCAGCAAAGTGCGCTATAATATTAGTTGTATTCAAGGATCCAAAGTAACGTGGTTTGACCCTCTATTTGCGGGGCAAAGTATCACTTTCAACCTGGGGCATTAAAATATTTTTAGTCTCACTGAGATTACAAGTAAATAATAAATAAATGACAAACATCAAAATGTATCTATTAACGGTTCCATTCGACCCTAGATTCTTACCATTAATGAAACTAAAATGATTATACTTATCTGTTCTCTTAGTGAAAGTGTTTGAAAGTGATTGAGTGATGAAGATTTAGGAAATTTTTTTTCTTTATTACATAACTGCTTTCCAAAAATTTATCGGTTTATTAATAAGTATTTTAAGTTTCTTCAGCTTATAGCAATCATGTATTCTTTTAAGGAAATGTACAAGTTTATTAAAATCTTTGTTGCAACATTGTGGTTCGCAATGATGCATACTTGGGTTGAAGTGTTATACCACAAGTATTGTTAAACTTTTAATGAAAGTATTTCACAAATGTCTTTACTACTGCAGTGTTTGATATTTTGCTCATTGCATTTGTATTATAATAGTTTTTACCAATTCTTACTGTCTTATGTGCAAGCATATAAGTGAAGTATTATGTATCAATGTCAAGTTTTTGATGGCATTGCACATTTACAGACCATTTTTTTTATTTGTTTGTGATCACAACTTAAAAAATCTGATGTGACCAGCACATAACTTTCTTATGCTTTATGTTGTGTTATATTCACAAATAGGGATAATAGTTAATTACTTGCGAGTGATATTTTTAACTTATTCATATTTCCTCTTATATTAAATATACAAAACACATGTAATAAAATTTATGTTTCATTTGTATTATAATAGTCTTTACATATGGTCTTAATTGGGACTTATCTGCAAGCATATATGAATTACTTATTATAAGGGTAAGAGTATTTTTGATGTGACTTAATCTGTTTTAGTGACTTTCATTTTTAGGGCTAGTTACTCACAACTTAAAAATCTGATATCAAAACTCTTATGCTTTATGTTGTGTTATATTCACAAATAGATAATAGTTAATTAGTTGCACCGATATTTCGATAAACGTTATCAGGTTTCCGTGCTATATCATTCAAATTAGTACATATTACACACCATTGGGTAACGTACCTTTATTTGTAATAAAACCGAGATATTTTAAAAGTAGACTCTATCTACAAAAACACTTACATAAGCGCAAGTCATTACTGTGTACTTAATCTGTTTTGCACTTTCACTTATAGCGCATATTACTCACACACACACACACACACACACACCGTTAATATAACTGTCTTAATAACATACACCGCACACACGTACACTCGTGCATTCACACCTGACCACCCTGCACACACCTTGCACAAACCGACACACTAAAGCACACCACACACACACACACACCCAGCACCACCGTCACCCGCACACCACACCGCACACACCACCCACACACCGCACACACACGCACACACCGCACACACCACACACACCCACACACGCGCACACACCACACACGCACAGCACACGCGCACACACGCCACACGCGCACACACGCCACACGACCGACACACGCGCACACACGCGCACACACGCGCACACACGCGCACACACACACACACACGCACACACACGCACACACACACACACACACGCACACACCACACACGCACACACGCACGCACACACACACACACACACACACACACACACACACACACACACTCACTCACTCACACACACACAGACACCCACGCACGCACGCACGGCGGCCCGCCGTAAATTGCATAGTATATGTTCCTCGTTTTTTTCATTCTCTGTGCTATGTTAACTTTTATTCGTCCGTCTTCTGTTATTACTTGTATTGCCTTCCCCATTATTTCTAATTTCCTTTCTATTTTAGTTTTTTTGTTTTTTATTATCAACATTTTTTTTTATTGTGTTTATCTCCATTCCGATATTCTCTAATTCTTCATTCCATATTTTAGCCAGTCCCTTCGTTTTATTGTGAGTATCCGCTATAAGTATTATCATTTGCATATATTAGATTGTCTACTTTAATTGGCATTAGTTGGTAATGTCTTATTTGTGATTGCAGTGATTGTGTTTTTGCTCTTGTGTTTATTAAGATTTTGTCCATCACTGTTATTATTCATATGTACTCTCCCTTTGACATTCCGGTATATATTCTTAGTGTTTCTAATGAGTTTTCTTGGTGTTCGTAATTCCCGCAAATACCTACATATGCAGCTTCTATTTATGTTGTCAAAATCTGCTTTTAGATCTATAAGTGTAACAAACATTTCCTCTTTTTATATTGTTCTTTCTGTTATATTTCTTATTATATGTATATGGTCTATAGTGTGTTTTCCTTATAAGTACGCTGCTTATTCATTGGTAAGTTTATGTCCTATGCAGTGTATAAGTTTCTTTTGTAGAATCTTCATATACATTTTAAATACTGTAGTTTTCGCAATTTCCTGTTTCTCATTTTTGTGAATTGGTATAATTATACTGGCCTCCATTAATAAATGAACACCCAGTAAACGCTGATGTATTTTAATGAAATTATCAAAAACCGTGTATTTTATTCTTATTAAGAAACGATGAAAATTTCAGCAAGATACAATAAAGATTAATCAAGTAATCATCGACTATGAAACAAAAACTCTTTCTTTTCATTTGACAGTTACTTAAGCGTCAATGTTAAGCATATTTGTAAACTTAATAAGTAAATACATTAAAGTTGAAAAATTCCTCCTGTTGCCGCTCGCGTGGGACGCTGTGTCGCCACAATTCCCTTATGATGGTGAATATGGCCAGAAAATAACGACGACGTTTGCGTTCCGGGCGCACTACTGATCGTGAAAATCGTGCTCTCCCGCTTGTAGCGCATCGGGATCGTTTTTCATCAACAAGGGAAATTGGTGATAGATTGAGAGGATTAACTGATGATCAAATCTACTTACGATCGACGTATCGAAGAATTCGATCTTTTGGCCTCAGATCATACCGACAATTGCTTTGTTTACCTTTAACTCCACACCATCGCACTGAACGACGGCAACGGTGTAACGAGATGTTGCATGGAATGTGCAATTAAATCAAGTCATTTTTAGTGACGAATCTTGATTTTGTTTATGGGCTCATGATGGTCGGAGACGTTCTGGTAAAAGACGCAATTTGCAGTTTTCTGTGCGACATACTGCTCTCACTAAAGGTGTGATGGTGGAGGGGGGGGGGCTATCTGCCATGGAAGCAAATCTCCTATAGTAGTTATTAAGGGAACATTAAATGCAGCATTAAATGCTTGAACCAGTATTACTGCCATATCTGGAAGAAATAGAAAATATCTATGGCGGCCAGTAATATTGTTTTCCCACTCCTCTGGTATCCGTTCCCCTTCCCATGCTTTCGTAAAAATTTCGTGTAACCATATTTTTCATTTGGGCTCATAAATTTTATCATCTCTGTCTTGACGCCATCTGCTCCTCCTGTCTTTCCTAGTTTAAGGGTACTAATTGCCTCTTCTACGTCTCTATTACGTTTTCCTGTTATTCTTCATCTGTATCTTCGTATTACTCTTACGCTTCCTGTTGGTTTCGGTTCTCTTCGAATTTTTCCTCACAGCATTCTTTCCATTGTTTCCGTGTTTAATTCATTGTTTTTGTTTCTTATTCTTCTTACTTCTTTTCCTTTATTTCTCCTTAATTTCTTTACTATTCCCCAGAAATGTTTGTTCTTTTTCGTGTATAATTCGTCTAATTTTCGTCCCAACTCTTCTTAGCATTGAGTTTTTGCTTTTCTTACGTCTATTTTGGCTTTGTTTATTTTTCTTATATAATCTTCTCTGTCCTCCCGGTTATTGGCGTTTCAAAATGTTATCCATGCTTTTTTCTTTTCTCTAATTGCTCTTTTTACCTCTGCGTTCCACCATCTGGTCCTCTTAGTATTTGGTTTAAATTTCTTTGTTCCACAAATCTGTTTGGTATTTTTTATTAGTGTTTCCTTGAATATTTTCCATATTTCTTCTACTGTCCCTTTCTTTTGAATTCGGTATCTGTATTTTCCTCGTATTTTTCTGCTCTGCTCGTATCTTTTAGTTTATGAATTGGTATCCTTTCGTATTCTTTTTTCTCTTCTACTGTAATCTTTATGTCGTTTATTAATGCTCTTACTAATCTGTGTTATGTGGAGAGTTCTGCGTCTGATATTGTTTTCACTTCGTCTATTTTTTTTTCTAATTCCCTCGTATATACAAAGTAATCTATCTTGGCTCGTGTTACCTACGTGTATTTTTCCTCTAGTGGTTGATACCAAAACGTATTACCCACTAATAAGTCGTTTACTATGCAGAATTCAGTCATTATTCTTCCATTACTATTCTGTATCTTTTCAACATATTGTCCCAGGCTGCTTAATCCTTTATTTATATTGTTACTTACTTTTGCATTCCAGTCGCCTAAAATCATTATTTTGTTACTCTTTTATTTGAAGCCCTAGAATCCAAATATGTAAAAATATATAGGGTGTTCCATTTAAATTATCAGCTGTTGCGTCATTTCCGGTGAAACTGGAAGTCAGCCATATTCTTTTTTTTATGTAAAAAATCCAAACTGGCACTAATATAACTCACCAAAATTTGAACAAAATCTAACAACCTGTTCAATAGTCACAGGGGTGGCCTTTATTTTATTTACACCCGGTATGCAGCACTGGCACTAAATGCACAAAAGCTACCTTAGTACAAAAAACCAGTATTATTACTAACATCCACTTTGATATCCAAAGAAATAAAGAAATACCTGTAATATGTTATTCGTGGAAATTTATTCAAGCTGCGAATCTTAAATAAATTGTAAACTATAAAATAAAACAACACACCCTCCCATCTCTCTCACACCTTCGCGCGCCCGCCACCCACTCACTCAGTACACTACCCTCATTACTTTGGTAACATGGTAGGATTTAATTATATTGTTTTTCAGTGGCAGGTACTTGTGGTGCAATGGGAGGCACACTTTCGCATGAATACCATTACAGGGCAGATATTGGAGAAGATCAGTTAATATGTTGTTCCGCATGTGGATTCTACGCGAACGTTGAGATTTCAGGACACAAGAAATGTTTACATTGCAACTCAAGTAACATTAAAATATTTCCAGGGATTGAGGTATTTCCAGTATGCGTTATTTTAGGAACTGTAGTGTAATTTTAGGTAGGACATACTTTTTTCTTGGGAGATAAATATTCAAAGGCGTTACATGCTAATTATTCAAATCAAGAAGGGAAATCAATTCCCTTGCAAATGGGAAGTTATGGCCTAGGATTAACTCGAATATTAGCTGCCGTATTAGAAGTTCTGTCACAAGAGCAAGAACTACGATGGCCAATGGTATTAGCCCCTTACATTGTTCTTATAATACCACCCAAAGTAATAAAAAATCTTTTCGTTACATTAATTTATATTTAAATTTTTAAGGAAGGAAGCAAAGAGGAATTCCTTTCACAACACTTAACTGACAAATTATATAAACAATTAGAAACCTTTCCACTTTTACAAAATAATATTGTGGTTGATGATCGAACTCATATGACTATTGGTCGCCGTCTGATAGATTCTCTGAAAGTTGGATATCCATTTATTGTAGTTGTTGGATCAAAATCCATGGAAGATGATCCAGTGTTTGAATTGATCGATGTGGAGAAGAACATCAAAAGCAGTTTAAATGAAGAACAATTATTATCATACTTTATTCACAATTTGAAAATAAATCAATGCAAATAACTGTTGTTGCAATTGTATTCATCGCTTTGTTTCCATTGAAATTTAACTTCTTGAACTAAATAATGCTTGTCATTTGGTTCGCGATCAATTGAAAATGGACATCTTTTATTTCAGTTCCTTTTAGTTTTTTTTCTACATTTTACATTGTTTTTATATTCTTATGCATGAAACATGAGTATTGTTTTTGTGAAAAATATCGGTATCTAGATCTTCACAATTTTTCACTTTTTAAAATGATCTAGATGATTTTTAACATGATACGGATGTAAACGTACTTATAGCATGCCTGCGAGTGTCTGTATATCTGAGTGTGTAGATGTGCCTGTGTATCTCTCTGGTTGGCTGTAGCCAAGATAGCTTAAAAAATATGCAACAGATTCATTAATAAATGTAGGTGCTTTGTAGATGCCACTAAAGTACACTTTGTGAATATCTCAAAACAGGTAACTATTAAATGCCATACTTATTATAAGTGATTAAAAATTATTAATTTTATTTATGTATTTAATAAAATTAATTAAATGGTTCACCTTTATACTGACAACACACGAATGTACTTCTCTTTTTATTATAATGAACTCACAGGACATGATCATAATTAATCAGAACTTTTGTAAACTCGAAGTATGTTCTGGATCTCACTTTCTTCAGATTAATGCAACTAAATAAGCAGTTATTTATCCTATTTGGTTTTAAAAAAGATAGATTTCTCATTATGCACATTAGTATTGCTATAAATAATACAACAATATCAATGTCACAAGATGCCAGAGTTTTAGATTTGTATATAAACTGTGAACTAAGTTTTACTCCACATATTTTAGATTGCTTTAATAAGTGTTACAATGTTTTGAGATCTATCTACCCGCTTAGAGTTGCACTTAGTTCTGAAATAAATCCGTTATTATGCACATCTTTGATCTTCCCAATACTAGCCTATGACGACGTTATCTATGGATCTTGTTTACTAAATTCTGATGTCAATAGACTTCAAAAATTACAATATTACTGCTTGAGATTAGCTACCGGCACATGAAAATTAAATATGATAAAATTAGTAAAAAGTTCATTTACTCGGCTTCGTTAAACATGTAAAAGAGACAAAGTATGCATTTAGCATATTTTTATCAAAAATTATTAGTCACCCAAAATTATCAAATCGATGTTCCCAATATTAATATTCGTGTTAAACATAACGTTACACTAGTGTCACACTCTTCATCTGCATTTTGAAGATGTTTCTCGCTGGTGCAGTGGCTCAATACTCTAGCTGTCAATGTTCTAAAACATTGTTCAGTAAAGATGAAATGTAAACCAATCTTTGGAGATAAATCAAAAAATGGATATTAAATATAAAATGTAATTACAGAATGATTCCAAATTAAATGCCAACCTTCAAGGAGGTGTTAGTCTGGCACATTTGTGATCAATTGAGGCGTATTTACCTATTTCCAAAAATCAACGGTTTTCGAGATATTTGTGATTTTGTAGTAAATCCCTATTTTCGTTCAGTTTCGGTTGATTCTGTAGGAATTGATCTTTTTAAACAGTAATTTGAGTCACGATTATGTTTTTCCTGTATGTGTATGTATATATGTACGTATGTGTGTATAGGTATGTACATTTAGAGATTCATACAGTAAGTATACGCTCGATTAGTTATATCTTTCTTCACTCTGTCTATATTTCTACTTCTTACTTTCTTACATGTTCAGGCAGTAGACAAATAGCTGTCGATCTCTAACGGTATCTAGATACCGTTAGAGAATGCAATATCGTCCGGGGTACGATTTGGCCAGTAACCGGTCTTCTCGCTATGGTATTACTAAAAAAAACAATACAATTGCTTCAAATCAACCTGACTAGAAGGGGCGGTCTAGGTCGAAACAGACAGGCCCCATTGCTGATGACTGCAGGGAATGAATGGCGAGTCAGTACGTGTGATGTTAGAGGTATGCATGGTAAAGAATTTGAAATTGCGAATGTAATGTACGAAAGACACCGGGATATACTGTGTGTATCGGAGACAAAGCGCAAAGGAAAGGATGCTGTGGAGATGGGAGGATGGCAGCCTAGCACTATGGTCAGGAGTTGAGACTGAAGTGCATGGCGCAAAAGAAGTTGGGCTGATCTAAGTGAAAGAGTGAAAAGATGTGTTAAACAGTACGAATTGGTATCTCTCCGGGTAATGTGGGTTAGAATGAAAGTGGAGTTTTGAAGAATTTTTCTTATTGCATGCTATGCACTGGTGAATGGAGAAAGAGACCGGGAGCGTAAGAACTTCTGGAATGAAGTAGAGAACGTGTTCAACGTATGTAATCCAAAAGAAAGAGTGATGGTAGTGGTGGATATGAACGGATGGGAGGGTGTACAAGGAGAACATACAGAACGCGTTCTAGGGAAGTTCGGAGACCAACGAGTCAATGAGAATGGTGAACATCTGTGTGGAGACAATGCGTGGTTTAAACATAGAAATGTGCATATGTATACATGGCAAAGAGGTGAATCTAAAAGTATGATAGACTTGTTATAGTCTGTAAAAATAAAGATTTTCTATTTCGGCTTAGCGCATTATTACTCTGAGACATTGATAAGGCCAGATTTTTTTATACTTTCGTTACGGCGGTATTCGAAGTTCGTTTTTTAAAAAGATTTTGAGGCAATGTATTATTTTGGGGTCTAAATACGCAAATAGCCACCCATTATAATAGATTAAATAATGAGGAATTGATTACCACTTTCTACTAATTATTCCATTAGGTATAAGTGCATTCTTATACAATATTTGAATGTACGTTATGTTCTGCATGTACAATTAATGTCACTATTAGTAAACAATAAAAACTGGTTTATGCATATCAATTCCTTTTTAATTACCAATTAATGATTTCGTTGTTGCACATTTCAAAATAAATGAATTATATTAAGTAATAAACCTCTGCATCCACACATAAAAATAACTTTGCAACATAGTTAAAATTAAAAATCGTTCAAAACGTTTTATAACTTCTGGAATAGAATTAAGATTCCATTGTGTTTACCTCTCGCGAGCGGTCTTAAGTCATTGAGCAGGTAATTTCCGCTTTCACTTAAGTCGCGTACGTTTCTATTGAAACCCAAACGTTAGAAAGAAACGGTTGTATATTCCCAATGTCTCAGAGTAATAAAGCGCTAAGCCGAAATAGAAAATCTTTAGTTTTACAGACTATAGTGTATGATTAACGGATTAGAAACCTGGTGAAAGACACGAAAGTAATGCGGAGTGTGGATCGGACCACTTTTTGGTTGTATCGAGAGTATGTTTAGGGCAAAAGTAGGTCTGGAGAAGGAAAGCAAACGTTCAGAATTAGCATAGACAAACTAGTGGATAATAGTGCGAGAACCAAATATGCAGATGTGAGTAAAGGGTTTAATGTGAATGAAACAGTGTGGAAGGAACAAATAAAAGACACTGACGTTGAAAGTGCATGGGTAAGCTTGAAAAACTGTGTTGTCAATTGTGCCGTGCGGATATGTGGAAGAGCGGCTGTAGGTAGACAGAAAAAATGTGCTTGGTAGAATGATTCGTTAAAAAAGGCAGTATGTAAGGTAAAAGATGCGTACATGGCAATGATTGCTGCAAAAAATGAGACTGAAAAAAGCGTTTGTACGAGGTGTACAGATTAAGAAACAAAGAAGCGAAGGAGGCAGTGAGAATAAGTAAAGAGGAAGTGATGGCTGTGGAAGGAGAGAAAATGCAGAATGATTTTAAGGAAAACGAAAAAACTTTTCTTGAAATGGGTCAAAAATACAAAACTTGGCCCAAAACAGAACGCTACAGGAGTGATTAATATGAGCTTCAATATAGTATGGGACGATTGTGAAGTGAGGAAATGCTGGCAAGAATATTTTGGAAAACTGTACAGTAGTGAGGAAAGTAAGGCTTAAGAGTTAAACAAGGAGAATGTTGAAGGAATGGTGAATGAAACTGAGAAGGATATTGGGATAAATGAGCTAGAGAAAATGGTAGGAAGAGAGAAAAACGGCAAGGAAGCAGGCGTAGATGAAAACACTGGTGAAAAGCTTATACGAAGATTGTGTGAATTTTTCAATGTATGCCTTATGCGTGGAAAAGTGCCGAGGGATTGGAAGAGTGTAATCATTGTACCTCTGTGTAAGAATAAGGGAAACAAGAGTGATTGCGAGAACTACAGAGGAATAAGTTTTCTCAGCGTGCCTGGTGAAGTATTTGGAAGAATACTGATTGATAGAATACGAGAAACTACACAAACTAAGATTTGGGATATGCAGGGTGGCTTCATGCCAGGGAGAGGATCTGTCGATCATATGGTTGCTCTCCAGCAGGTGATCGAAAAGTGTTCAAGTGTGAAAAGGAAGCTGTACTGTGCGTTTGTAGATCTGGAGAAAGCATAAGACGGTGAAGAGGGAGAATCTGTGGGAAATATTAAACGAATATGGCGTAAATAAAGGTCTAATAAACGCAATAATGGCAGTATACAACGGTAGTCGGGCATGTGTTAGGGTGAGAGGAGGTGCGAGTGAATACTTTAATGTTGAGAAAGGAGTGCGCCAAGTCTGTGTGATGTCACCGTGGCTGTTCAATGTATACATGGATAAATGTATTAAGACTTCTGGTGTATGCAAATGACACAGTCTTATTAAGTGAGTGGGGATGAGCTCAAACTGCTTTGAGGAAGTTTGATACAGTCAGTGAGAGCATGGACCTAAAGGTAAACGTGAACGAAACTAAGATTGTGGTGTTCAATCGGGAAGGTGAAAAGGAGATTAGAGTATTTACTCTGCAAGATGAAATTGTGGAGTAAGTGGACGAGTTGGTATATCTGGGTAGAATGATTACTGAAGATGGTACAATGAAGGGCGAGATTGGACGAAGGTTCAATGCTGGAAGGAAAGTGATTGGAAGTATGTGGACGATATTGAGAAACGAAACCATGAGCCTAGCTGCGAAACGAGCAATTTATAATGGCGTGTTTGCCCCTTCAGTACTGTATGGAAGTGAGACAAGGGTATGTCAAAGAAAGCACGAAAGAAAAATAAATTCCGTGGGTATGAGATTCCTGAGAAGCGCATGTGGTAAAACGAGAAGGGACAAGATAAACAATGATTGCAAAATGACGGAGTATGGCGAGGAAAAGACGATGATGGATAGATGTAAAAGTAGTACATTACGTTAGTTTGGTCACATTGAGAGAATGAACAACGTAAGATTAACGAAGCAAATATATGTGGGTGAGATTAGTGGTAAGGCCGTGCCTGACATGATAAAGGAAAGAAAGATAAGGAGTTTTAAAAATAAAAGGGCATGTTAGAGGCAATGTATGAATCTTGTGGAAGCTAGGGAGGTATGTGGAGATAGGAAAACATGGAGAAAGATTGTGAATGAAAAATAAATAAGAGACAGGGATTGTTTTGCCTACCCCGCAAGGGAATGTCGTGAAGGTTAAGTTAAGTTCATTCCTGCAGAATCGGCTTAAACTGAACGAAAATAGGGAATTACTACAAAATCTCAAATATCTCGAAAACCGTTGATTTTTGGATATAGGTAAATATGGCTCAATCTATCACAAATGAGCCATTCTAACACCTCCTTGAAGGTTGGCATCTAATTTGGAATCACCCTGTATATACTAGACTAGCTTGCAGTCGTTTATGAAATCCGTATTGCTGAACGGACTGTCATGGTGAAATAAGGACAACTTACAGATAACCTAATAACCGAATATATGAAATACATTTTTTAAATAGGCACGTGAAAATTATAACCTCAATCTGTCTAAAGTTGGAAACAAAAAGGGAAATTAAAATCTACGGTAACCTAGGATCCTTTCAATGGATTGTAGAGTAACGTAGCTTGGATCTTAGGTTACCGTAGATTTTAATTTTAATTTTATTTCCATTTTTTAGGCAGATTGAGGTTATAATTCGCCACATTTCGCGTGCTCCTAGTCACAGCATTTTTAATAAGCTGTGAAAGTAAGGTTCATATTATATAATTCCAATAATTATTGATCTGAGATCGTATTCACCAAGTATTAATTCTTTAGTTTTAAGAGAATGTTGTAAAATTTCTTTTCAGGTGTTTGGAATGTTCTGAAAGTGAGGTAAAGTCCGTTCGAAGATTTAATATCCTTACTTGTCGACTTATAGAAATTTGAGGTCGAAATCAGCAGCAAACGCAGCGGGTGGTTAGTACAGGTCCATGGTATATTGTTAGTATTGGTTTTTTGAATATAAAAAAGTAATTTGTTTCCAGTATTTATTGAAACCCTTTTTACCTTGTGGTTTAATTGATTACAAATATAAAAATCGATGGAATATTAAGAACAAATAATGTTTATAGAGAAGTAATATAAAATACTTTACATTAATATATATATATATATATATATATATATATATATATATATATATATATATATATATAGTGAATCAGCCTTAACTAGACGGTCTCTTACGTATAAACAGTATATTTTACAAATAAAAAATATACAGTATTATGTATGTCAGTCATGGCTACAATTTAAAAATATTTCGTATTATACAGGGTGCCCTAAAAAAGAGTGGCTATATGCCACCTTCAGAGCTAACTAAAAATGTTGATTTATATATATATATATATATATATATATATATATATATATATATATATATATATATATATATATATATATATATATGGAGTAGCATCTTCATATTTTTTTTAAACAATCGTACATAGTTTTACAAGTAAGGGTAGAGACAGTGTTACATAAATTTTAACATTTAAATTAATTTTCTATGAGTGCTGTGTCGCTGTCACTATCATCTTCTAAGCTAATAATATTTTTTTAGAGTCATTGATAGTACGGATAGAAGAATCCTCTACCTTCATTACATGTAATACTGAATTTTTTCATCTAACAGGATGGACTGTTTTAAATAGTGGTGAACATAGTTACCTGAATGTTGGGTAGGTTTACTAATCTCTCAACAATACGGTACTTACAAATGGTCATTTATTTTCATCGGAGATTAAAAATTAGGATATACCTCCGAACCATCTTTACGTATATTAGTATTTTACATTATGTTATGTTCTGCAGATTTATATGTAACATTTTATTCAGTTCTATTTCTAAAGATACTTAATGAATATTTTAATTAAGAATTTAAGTTCACGTCTATTAAATTTAGGTTCTTTTTATTTTTTTTTACGCGGAGCACCATAAAATAAGTATTGTTTTCCTGTAAAAATCTATCGATTTTTTAACGGATTTACATGGAGGTTGGGTGGAGCGACAAGTGGGCGTAATGATTGGTGTGAATGCGTGTGTATCTGTGAAGCCGTGGGTGTTATAACAAAAAAAAATAATGCCTGCTCATGACAAAACAATAAATCGGCTGTTAAAATTTGTTTACATCGAAACAAACATAAATTATTAAAGGTAGTTTTGCTTAAAAAAACAGAAACTTGTATTTTAATATATGTAAACTAATTAAATAAAACAACTGTATCTATTCGTATAGCCAAAAAAATAAAAATAATGATTGCGCTTTAACTCTAGCATGATTGCTACTGGTAATAATCCGAACAAAAATGTAATTGTTCGTAAAGCTTTACTGTAATAAAACTACTTGTTAATAATATTAAAACCACACACACCATGTAACCTATCTTTACGTAGAATTATTTCAAAATGAAATTCAGATTGAACCTGAATGTACAGTTCAATATTATAATCCACATTTATTACTTACGTCAACGTTGATACGCATTTCAGTTTGAGTTGATATTATAAAAACACTAAAAAAAAACTTGCTATTGTGTTTTCGTTTGAGTTAACGCTTCTATTTTACTAAACATTGATGAAACGAGTGCATCTTTAATTTTCGCAAAACAATCTAAGTTGCCACTAAAAAACGTAATTTACACAAAAAAGGATATCCGTTTACGATTTTCAGTCACAACCAAATTGTGTACAATTTTGCAGAATACGATGGCTTCTTTACGATAAGCCAAAACGTAAAGGGAAACTATCATTTCTTCACCATAACGTTGATAGAACGTGAACAAAAATATTCCATCTCAAAACATGTTACGTTCACACCATAGAATCGTCATTTCGTATACAACTGCATGCTATGTTCCACACTAAACCCAGACTATCCGTATTAGCTTCGGGGTTCCCAAATTTACAAACTTACTTAGAGAAGGTAATTGCGTACCTTTACAGAAGCAAACTCAGTACATTAAAGTAGATGGATCTGTAGTGAAACTGGCAACGGAAATAACGCACTATCAATTACTTGCGCATAAATAACAAATGGATGCGGTGAATTCCACAACATGTGATGAAAATATACCGTGCACCTATAAATGATAATACTAACGAAAAAATATCAATACATTATGCTTCATTTAAACATTAAAAGAAAAAGATAAATTTTACTTAAATATTGCCTAAATAAGGTAAAAAGATTTATAAGTAACGGTGGCCAAAAGTTGACACGTTACACGTGTTACTCAATCACAACAAAATTTTGTAAATGAATAAAATCCAGAGCAATTCAAAACTGCACAACCAGTTATATAAAGAATTACGACCTAATTCGTATTACTGTCATCACCAAAACATACATTATTACTACATCCTCAATTTAACGCCCCCGGTTCCACGAACTCCTTGAGGAATTCCATAACCTACACCTTTCTGTTTATGCGCCTATCACACCTGACATGCGTACAAATGCATAGCACTTCTCGAATTACAAATCAGCTTCCACCGTGATGACACCCAAACCGCACTCCAACCTTACACCTCCCCTTACTAACCATCTCTCTTATGCTGTCTCGGACAATGCTTTGAGCAGATTCTAGCCAGCGACTTAGAGATCACCTAAAATTCAAATGAAGTTCCTAATAGCCAATTTGGCTTCCGTCCTAACCGAATGTCTCACGATCCTTTGTTTATCATAGGTAATTTGGCGTGTTTCTGGATATTAAGCAAGCATTTGGCAGGATTTTCTCGACAAAATCTGTATTCCAGACCACTATTCAAACTTCTACTCTTGTACTTGACTAATCGGCCAGTACGAGTCAAAGTAGGCAACACTTTTTTTTTATCCATTCAAACCCATAGCAAGCGTTCTGGTTTAGCCCCAATCCTTTACACCATCTTCGCTTTTTGCATTCCTACTGTTACACAACCCGGAGTTTCCGTTGCGCAGTTTGCGGATGGTACTGATTTTTGGCCAGTGCATCGGAAGAGCGAAACGGTCACCCGCCTTTTATCCAAATCCTTCCGGAACTTTTCCAACTGGACAAACCGATGGAGAGTCTCCGTCAACCTAACTAAAACAAGAGATCCTCTTCCGACGACACCAAAACTATCTCGAAGACAAATTTCCCAATCTGGTCGACAGTAGTTTCCATCTCTCAACAACGATAGACAACTCACGCACACAAAACAAGAAGACAACTTAGGAATCACGCACAAACAACACTAGACAGGATACGAAATCTAACGTCCTCTGGGGTGGTCGAATCTGAGGCTGCCATCCTAAAACATTATAACATACCTACAAGACATGCGTACACCTTATTATGGATTCGAGCACCCTTATACACAAATATAAAACCTGATCAACTCTGCTCCATCGCCTCTTGGTAACGCCGAATACTTAGATGCATGCAGAGGCTACCGCTCAGATACCCTAATAAGCTATATTTGCTAATTAACCAATTTTACATATAATAAATTTTATCGCCTCCAGTCCTCCTGCTTACATAACAGCCAGTCTCAAAAATAACTCCCCTACCAGAAGCCATTTCCGCCTTCCGCGGATTTCTATAAAACCACAAGACCCGCTACCGAGAGCAGAATATTCGAATCCCTTTCTAAATTTTTTTCACACTCTGGCCTGCTGTCGCTCAGATTCGTCTTCACCATCATATAAGTTTTATTATAACTCCTACACAAACACCAGTGAAGAACGTTACGGCAAGGGATTAATTACAGTCACACACAAACTGACATCTCCGCACCTCCTTCCCTAGGAAACTTACAGTGTCGCCGGACTCATAGAATTTTTAAACTATACTACATTCAGGCGCGGAAGGAAATAGAAAATAAGTTTTGATAGGAATTGATTGGGTAAGATAGGGAAATTAATGGTAATGAATTTTATGATTATTACACACTCACACACACACACACACACACACACACACATGTCACGCTCAGTTACACTTACCCCACACTCACAGCACACACACACACACACACACACACACACACACATACAGACTCATGCACAAGCACGCACGCAGACACACGCACACACACGCACACACACACACACACACACACACACACACACACGGACACGGACACACACACTCATACTCACTCACATTCACGTCTCACACGCATACGCAAACACACTCACACACATACACACACACAGATATACACACATATACCCTCACACATATTCAGACTCATACTCATTAATACTCACACACACGCACACACACACACACACACACACACACACACACACACACACACACACACACACACACACACACACACACACACACACACACACACACACACACACTCATGCACAAGCACGCACGCACACACATACGGACACGCACACACACGTAAGGACGTGTACCCGATACTTTAATTTATTATTCCCGAATTAACATTTACATCACATCATTTTTTGTTATACAGTATATTTGAATACATCTGAAAAAACGGTTATGAAACAATTATAATGCATTTGGAGATAAAACTGCATAAGGAAATGGGGTACTTTGAAATTTTATTTCAGTGATGATTTGCTTTAAAGCTATTCTTTCTATTTCACACATCTGCAACATACTGTGTTTATAACATTACCAATGGATGAAACATTTGGTGATAATCTTCACACCTTATTAAGTTAATTTTATGAATATTATAATTTTTAAACTAAAATAAACCACAAGCGTTTAGGACATTAAGGCGTGGCTGAAAGCACGATAATTGTTTAAACGCGAGAATAAATACAACAACAATGTAAATTAAAAAAAAATTATTGAATTACAAAAAATAGTAGAGAAGGCCAACCAAATGACAAAAACAAATTTTAAATTTATTAATAATATGTGTCCAAAATGCTGTCTACTTATTTTTCAAGCATCGTTCTAATCTAACACGGATACTTATTTTATTTAACTAATGTCGGAATTTGATGTTATGTAATGTCCATTACTGGTCAGCAAATAATCCACATTAAACGCTGTCTAATTTTTATGGTTTTTTAAGGTATTTCGGCCATAAGTGAAAATAAAGGGATACGGTTTTCGCAATACTGTGGCATTATTTCTGCAAAACAAACGATGCCGTTTCCATAATTGTCATAGCCTACTTCGTTTTTGAAGTGTAGGATGGATTTGGATTCAAAGTTAACTTAATAGAAGCGGCAACCTTTTCAGAAGAAATAGAGATTTTCAGTTATTTAGTAAGATAAATATCAAGTATATATTTGCGAAATATAGGGTGTCTCATTGAAAATGTTTGATGGATATCTTAGAAAGTAAAACAGAAAGTTTAAAACTAACTGCACCGTCGAAATCTGCGTAAAAAGTTCTGATACCAATTTTTACTTTATCGGTAACTTTTACAGTAATCGACAAACAGAAAAGTAAATTTTTCCTGTATCTTAAAAACTAAGCAAACCATGACAATTATGAAAGCTAAAGTTTTAACGATGATACTTTGTCAACATTTTTTGATATAGAAGACTTTGTTACATTAAGTGATTTTGTTGAGATTTGGAAAATATTCCACAAGCGGATGAATTGCATATGGCATGAAAACTGTATAATCAGTCAAATTGAAAGATTTAAAAATGCTACAACGTATCATATTAGCTAAAAACGAAAAAAATTGAAATTGTCGAGATTGTATAGAGGTGTGGCATATCGAACATATAATCATGACTACAAAGATTCGCGTAAAGTTACTATTGTATTTCATAACTTAAGCGGATAGGAGTCACACTTTATGATTAGGAACTAGCAACAAATTATGATCGTATTAGGTAATAATGAACAAAACGGCATTAGATTTTTTTGTAACCATGAAAACGAATTTAACTTATTAAATCGTAAAATACTAGCAATCAAAATTATTCGCATGCGATTAACGTATGGGATACTTTTCAATTTCACTTATTAAATCGTAAAATACTAGCAATCAAAATTATTCGCATGCGATTAACGTATGGGATACTTTTCAATTTCACTAATTACGCAAATTTATATTTAAAAACCCATGTTTTATATTTGGCAGATATTTAAAAAAATTGCAATTATTGGAACCTACCAGCGGCAACCATAACAGTTTAAATTACTACAGACCAATGTAAGATCTTTTCATCCAGGCTGAATTTAATAATTTCCGTTAACGCGAACTAGCCTACTAGACGTTGGAAGAACAATTCCCGCCATTTACCTGTTTCTTACGATATCTCAGGATAGGAAAAAGATATCGACTTGCAGTTTTCACTGTTTTACTACAAATTTAGTCTACTTTTTAAAGACCTACTTACATTTTTATGCTTCCATTTAAAATTGTAAAGAGAAAACACAATATTAAAAAAATATTAAACAGCGCCCTCTAGTATTTATGTTATTAATCAGATTGATTCAAATTTACAAATATTCTATTGTTTAATAAAAGCTCTTTCAAACAACATCAAGTTTATTAAAATCGGTCAAGCAGAACCTGAATTAAACGCGTTTTTTTGTAACAAGGTTCCCACTCTCCCCCACCCCTTATTTGAAGAGATAGACTAAAACTTATAAAATAAAAATATGCAGAATTTGCCGAGGAATCTGATTATAATATTTAATATGCCCTTAATTGAGGAAATTTTGAAAAATTTTAACTGTCAAATACGCCCTCTGGCGATGGACCTACAATTCTGAAAATAATTTCCAGGCATTTCTCGAGGCCACTTTTGTTATAAAAATTGTTTTCCCAAACCTGTGCTGTAATCCATTCCTGAGATATGCCCGACGGCTGTTCTTAGTTGGCCACCCGGTACATGAATTATCAACATGATCCAACGTTGAAATCATCGTACTTAGTGTATTACGATATTAATAATTTATATGTAGCAGCCATGTCGTAAAATACTAGCAATCAAAATTATACGCATGCGATTAACGTATGGGATACTTTTCAATTTCACTAATTACTCAGATTTATATTTAAAAACAGATGTTTTACATTTGGCAGACATTCAAAAAATTGCAATTATTGGAACCTATAAAATTGTTCCTTTACATTATTGCACAGCCCCAGATTTAGCCTTTGTTGAAATATTAAAAATTACTCTAATTCAGTTAGAACTTTTAAAGGACATCGATAAAATCATGTATCAGATGAGATATTAGAGATGCTCTAACCATTATGTCAAAGATAATAGGTACATGAATTATAAGCATGATCCAACGTCAAAATCGTCGTACTTAATGTATTACGATATTAATAATTTGTATGGAGCAGCCATGTTAGGATGCTTACCATTTAGCCAATTTGAATTTATAGATGATTTTAAAATTATTAATATAT
>JARFJB010001950.1:242500-245000 GCA_036346205.1 Vesta saturnalis | reverse complement strand
ATTATTGTTTGTGTGTGTATTTTTGTGTGTGTGTGTTTTGTTTGTTATGTTATTTTGTGTGTGTGTGTTTGTTTGTGTGTGTTGTTTTGTGTGTGTGTGTGTGTTTTTGTGTGTTTGTGTTTTTTATTTTGTGTGTTTTTTTTGTGTTTTTTTGTTTTTGTGTTTGTTGTTGTTGTTTTGTATGTTTTATTGTTGTATTGTGTTTTTTGTTGTGTTTGTTTGTGTTGTTGTGTTATTTTTTGTGTGTGTGTGTTATTGTGTGTTTTTTGTTTTTATGTATGTGTGTATGTGTTTTGTATATGTTGTGTGTGTGTGTGTTTGTAGTTTTTATGTTTGATGTGTGTGTGTATATTGTGTATTTATGTTATTAGTTTATTTTTATTTTTTATATATTTATGTTATATGTATTGTATATTTATGTTTATATATATTTTATTTTATATGTGTGTTTATATTGTTTTATATATTATTTATGTTTATGATATATGTTTTGTTATATGTTTTTTTTTATATTATGTTTATATATTTATATGTATATTATTTTATATTAGTTATATTTATATGTGTATATATTATATATATTTTATTGTTATATATATTATTGTATATATGTTATATATTTATATGTGTATTTTAGTTATTATATGTATTTTATATATATTTTATTTGTATGATATTGTTATATTTATGTTTTGTATATTTAGTTTTTTTATATGTTATGTGTTAGTTTGTTGATATGTATGTTTGTATGTATTTATTTTATATTTGTTTTGTATTGTGTTATTATGTTGTTATATTGTGTTTTATTTTATTTATTTATTTTTATTATATTTTTATATATGTATATGTTTATTTTTGTATATATATGTTATATGTATTGTGTATATTATATTATATATTTTATTATATTTTTTATGTTTATATTATTTTGTATTATTTGTATTATGTTTAGTTATGTATATATATTAGTTATTTATATTTATTTATATTGTATATATTGATTTTTTATATATTATTTATATTTTTATGATATATATATATTGTATTATTTATATAATTTATATAACTATATATTTTTTTATATATATATATGTTATAATTATATAATTATATATTTATATATATTTTGAAATTATATTTAATATATATATATATAATTATATTTATATATTATTATTTATGAATTTGATAATTATAGGTTAAATTATATGTTATATAGTTTTAATATTGATAATTGTTAATTAGTAATGTTTATAATTATTATATTTTATTATATTTTTGAATATATAGTAATGTTTTATCATATTTTATAAAGGGGGCTTGAATTTTTTAATATATTTAATTTTTAACTTTATCCATATTTTAAGCTTTATTTACATATTATTACTTTTAGATATCATATATTTATATATATATATATTAAATTATATATATTTATGTTATTAATTTTATTCTAATAATTGTTAATTTATATAAAATGTATTATTTTAACAAATTTAATTAATAATATCTTATATTTTTGAATATAAATTTTATATATTTATAGACATTATTGTTTTAAGTTAGATTTAGATTTACTTATTAAGTTAAGCGTTGTTTGAATACATTATGTTATTTATTTTAAATTTTATTTTATAATAACTTATTATAAAGAGAAATATTCTATATATATAATTGTTATTAATATATTTATTATAATATTTATATATTCTATATATTTAATATTATTAAAATTGTAATAAATATATTTATGATATATTATACAAAATGTATTAATTTTAATATAAATTTAAATTATATTATATTATTTATAAATATAATATTTATATATATTAAAATAAAATTTAATTTTTATAATTATTATATTAATAAGAGTTTAATATATAAATATATTTAATGTTTTTTTTTTTTTTTGTTTTTTTGTTTTTTTTTTTTTTTTTTTTGTTTTTTTTTTTTTTTTTTTTTTTTTTTTTTTTTTTTTTTTTTTTTTTTTTGTTTTTTTTTTTTTTTTTTTTTTTTTTGTTTTTTTTTTTTTTTTTTTTTTTTTTTTTTTTTTTTTTTTTTTTTTTTTTTTTTTGTGTGTTTTTTATTTTGTTGTTTGTTTGTGTGTGTGTTTGTGTGTGTTTGTGTTGTGTGTGGTGGTGGTGGTGTATGTGTGTGTGTCTGTATTTGGGTGTGTGTTGTATGTGAGTGTGTGTTATATTTTATCTGAAGCTGAATAGATTTTAAAATAAAGCTATATTTAATTATTTTATTTTTATCAAATATTTCTGAAACAGCTGTATATTTCAACGATATAAATACACCATTATATAGACCTTAATCATATAGATTATTACGTTCTATGCAATTTTTTAGCGGCAAAAAACTCCTAAGGTAGAATTTAAGTGTTAGTTCAAGATTTTTCAATATCTGAATAATTGTTAATTTAATAAGAAATGTTTTTTAAACGAAATTTAATTTCACATAACTTTTCGTTATAATTTTTTTGAATATAAAG
>JARFJB010001950.1:205000-235000 GCA_036346205.1 Vesta saturnalis | reverse complement strand
TGAGAGAGTGAGAGAGTGAGAGAGTGAGAGGGTGATAGAGTGAGAAAGTGTGAGAGAGAGAGAGAGTGAGAGGCTGAGAGAGTGTGTGGTTTACGCGTTTAAATGCGTGTATATGTATTTATTTCCTTTAAAGGGTACTTAATATCATCTTATTTTTAGTGTTATGGAAAGTATATAACCTAGTGTACAATACGTAGTTGTTCTAAAATAGGACAAGTAATCGTAGAACCTAATTTGACTATCAATAATGTTATGTATTATTACATATTCACATTGAATACAAGTGAATAATAGATGTATGCACCGGTTCTACTACTACATAACGTAATACCATCAATTACATTTTTATACATAAAGTGCAATTTTTAATTTATGTATAAAAATTTAATTGATGGTGTTAATGTATAGTAAAGCTAGATCTATTATTCACTTGTATTCAATGTGAATATGTGCAATTTTAAATTTATTTATTTTAAATTTATACATTAAATTCTTAAAGTCAACGCTCTGTAAAAAATAAAACGGACTCTACTAACTGCTCACATTTACTTACACGATTTGACAACAGTATAGCATCTCCCCACCTATACAAACTCAATGTTGTTTACACACTCTTAATATTAACTTTGTTTTGTCTTTTGATATTTAATAATTCATTTTTACTTTTATTTAGGACAAAGCCCAATTTTAGCGCGAGTAAACGCGGGTTGTCGTTTAATTTACTAACATACCAAAATTATTCCATCGTTATACGTTTCAAACGTTTTTACAATGTATAAAGATAAGTGATTTATTTGTAATTACAATAAATTAAATAGTAGTTTTTTTCCTTCTAAAGAATAAACAAACTTGCATAATCCAAGTAAATAAAATAGGTTTAAAACTTTCGCTTAACCTATATAATTTTATATTGAATATATGCGCTTGGCACAGTAATTCCGTCATCAAACAGATGACGTGCATTACTTATTTCCTTGAAACAACTGTATGTTGTTAAATAACAAAAGCGTTATTTTTTTCATAACTGCTCTGAAAATTCAGTTTTGCGGATTGTACGTACAAAATCATGCAAATCAAATGCAATAATTGCAATTTGTTGTGAATTCTAACTAATTTTAGACTTTTTACAAATAACTTACTGGATATTGAAACTGAAAAATCTGAACACCCGGTATAGTATTTTTCGCAATTAAATTGCCAAATAAGTCAACGAAACAGTATTTTCGACAAGTAGTTCTGAAGTAGTTTTGATAAAATTAGATTCGTTTGGTAACAATTAATTTTTTTCCAAAACCTTGCAATTTAAGAAAAAACAAAATAAATCAAAACGATTTGTATTTAGGTATAGGGAACCCTAACGAAAGCCTATCTTACTTTTCATACTTAATTCAAAAATGTGATAAAATATAAGGCACTCCATAAAAAAATATAATTTTGAAATGCCACTCTTTTTTGAAGCACCGTGTATATTTGAAATTATTTTTAAAATTTAGCCTTAATGGACCTACACGATGTCCCTGCGACAAAATCAAAAATATATCCAGTTTTCTCATTAAAGTCCGTCGCGTCGTTGTGACTCACCTATATATATATATATATATATATATATATATATATATATATATATATATATATATATATATATATATATATATTTACAAATGTAACAGATTCCTCCATTGCGATACATCTTTTACATACGATTACTTTTAAATTTAACCTATAAGATACGTTTTCCATGACTACTTTTGAATTGACATTAATTTTGTGTATATTTGAAATTATTTTAAAAATGTAGCCTTAATGGACCTATACGATGTCCCTGCGACAAAAATCAAAAAATATATCCAGTTTTCTCATAAAACTCCGTCGCGTCCGTTGTGACTCAACCTGATATATATATATATATATATATATATATATATATATATATATATATATATATATATATATATATATATATATATATATATATATATATATAATTTACAAATATAAAAGATTCCTCCATTGCGATACATCTTTTACATACGATTACTTTTAAATTTAATCTATAAGATACGTTTTCCATGACTACTTTTAAATTGAAATTAATTGAAAGAATTGTTCATTCATTATATTGAACTGTTTTAACAATTTATGAAAAAACTGCAGTGTTATTCCAGTCGTTGGAGTGGAAGCAAACTCTCTACCCTCTTAAAGAAGTATTAATGTTCGTAACATTTAATAGTCTAGCCAGTAATGCGGTTGTAGAGGACGTGGAAGGGCAGATAATGTTATTATGGTAGAACGTGTTGGCAATATAAATACTCTAGTCCTGCCGTTTCATGAAGGAGGAGAGTGTTACTCTTGTGTCTTTTGCTTCTAAACGTATTACTGCGTATCGTACGGAAAAAAATTATTATCAAAAATAAGGAAAATTTAATTTCCTACATAAATGGTTATACTCATTTTCCTCATATGTTACAATCAAAAGCAATAATTTACCAAAAACTTGTTTTACCTCACAATTCGGTAACCATTGCTATTAGTAAACATTGCATTTACTACAATCAATAAAATTTTACAATGCGTTTGGAAACTTATATATAACGACCAACGACTTACAATGCAATGCATATTTATCAAAACGGGCACTACGTTTAAACAGTTTCCCTGGAAATTCAGACATAATTGAGAACAGTTAATTGGTATCCCCTTGCATGTACATGTTTGGTGCATTGACAAAAAATCGTATACAAGATTTCTCGTGGTGCTGGTGGTTCATTGGCTAGAACCGGGACCAGGTAATTTTCCTTGCGCTGCCAACCCTACATCTCTGGGGATGGCTGGTTTCCCAACCAGAGCTGCATTTGTTGAAATCTACAGAACAAATGCTGTTTCTTGGAAGTGGTGCAAGATGTTGTTTGGTATCGATATTCAGATTGCGTTCCTACTTTTTCAACATCAACATGTGAGGATGAGGGATTTTGGATGATTTCGGCTGCATTTTAAACATCAAGGTGTGTCTTTGATAAAGTGTTATTAAAGCAAGCTTACTTTTTCGCATCTAGTAAGAGCATGAAGAAACAGAATTTCTATAATTCCCAGCTGTGAATAGAACATTGGGGTCAGATTGAGCTTTTGCTGATAACATTACTGCTAGGACTGGATGTTGCACCTGCAGACGTTCAATCGCTGTGTTTACAATCAGTATGTCAGCATCATTTGATGACGTTGTCTTGTACTTTAGACTATAACAAATTGATCAGTCTATCTTTATCGTTCTAATTGGATAGGAATTATCCCTTAACTGAATGTTATTTCGATTTCCAGATTTAAATTAATACCTACTGACTTCTGCAATCGGTGGAGTCTTTCTCGTTCTGCTGCCTGGATAGTGAGTTTTTACGAATTTCACGTATCTATCAGAAATTGTGGACACTGAAGATTCCCCTCTGCCAGGCTACCTTATGTATAAAAAATCGTCCATCAATAACGAAATCAAAAGTTGGTAGAAGAACGATTTTGATGTCTAGTCAAACAGCTTGAAAAGGGCGTATATGTTAGTTTTCTTATACTACAGCCATTGAATAAAGCTAGAAGAAATGGAGCCAATTCAAATCGCAAATAATCATTCATTTTATCACTTTTTTTGCTGGCGAAAATGTTTTGGTACAGTAATTAACGGATCTACTGCAAACTGTTAATCATGGATCCTGATGGTTGAACTAACAGAGGACAAAGGAATAGCCTTGAGACTTAACAGATTTGAGATCTGAAAATCGTAAAGTTACCATTTTATTCATAGCTTGCTTGCCGCATATTACAGTACCATAGCAGTTAACCGATTCATCTCCTACTACCACTGAAGCTGTTTTCCCATATCCACACTGGTAAATGTTATCAGATTAGGGTTTTAATGTAATGCTCTCACTGGTGGGGGTTCATCCCAGATAGTGGACATGAATTTTGTGACACATGCTTGATCTTCCTTAGTAATTTCAATCCGGTCAAATATTATGTTTGACAAGGCCGTTAGTGTTAGCAAGTGGCTTCTGACTACTGTGGCAAGAGCATGTTCTTGAAGTGTTTCGTCGAACCCATCAATCGTACTTAACACTTCTTTCAAACCACTAGAACACAATGTACCTTACGTTTCCTTTCATCTAAAATTATTAATATCAGTATGTTTATAAATATGCAGTGCGTTCAATATAATCGGACGCACTCAATAACTCTTTTGTATTGCGTTTCACAAGAAAGTGTTTAAATAGTTTTTTATTCATTTACAAATACTCTATTAAGTGCTTGGTTTAGATAATTTTTTAAGCTTCCGGTTTGACCGGAAGCGCACATAATTTTATTTTTTTAAATCACACTGTATATATATTTTTGCATTTTTGCATTGCTTATTTTTTTCTAAATACATACGTATAAAATTCTTATTGGGTTTTATAAAAAAAAATTAGAGAAAAATGCCATCGAAAGTTTTTCAATTTTATTATACGATTAGAAGAATCAAACAAAACCGTAGGCAGCGTACGTCAACAAAATCGCATCGCAATTGCTTTTTCGTCTATTGCAATTGACAATCAGATAAAAGTTTAATTTGATTTCAATCGAAATAATTGTTTAAAATGAATAACAGTGAAAAAGTTGACCTGTTGTTAATTTTCGGTGAATGTAAACGTAATTCTCGACGAGCGGTAGAATTATACGCACAAAGATATCCCAATAGATACCATCCTTTCGAAAGTTGCATACGAAAAATTGAACAAACCTTAGAATGCGTGGAACGTTACCAGGAGTAAATTATCTGAATTTAGAACAACAAAGGAATGTTTTGACCGAAGATATTGAAGTACAAATATTGGGTTATTTTAGAGTAAATCCACGGTCATCTATTAGACATGTAGCGCAAGAAGTAGGTGTATCAGTTGGATCAATTCACAGGACATTAAAAAAATTCAAAATGATGCCGTATAAAGTCGATTTGGTTCAACACTTGCGGCCTCAAGACTTTGATCGGAGATTAACTTTGATTGCATGGATAGTTGAGCAATGTGATCACAATCCATTATTCTTAGATCATATTTTATGGACAGATGAATCCAAGTTTACAAATAATGGAGTTATTAATAAACAAAACAATCGTTATTGGTCTGACGAAAATCCTCATTGGTCAATGGAAGCTAACCATCAAACCGTATGGGGTACTAATGTTTGGTGCGGTTTAATTGGAAACCAATTACTAGGGCCTTATTTCTATGATGGTAATCTAAACGCTAATAGGTATCTTGAATTTTTAGATAACGTGCTACCAACAATGTTCGATGAGTTTCCTCAGCTTCTGCGACAAAAATTGTATTTCCAGCAAGATGGGGCTCCTGCTCAACACGCGTTGATAGTAAAAGAATATCTTAACCAAACGTTCAATGAACGATGGATAGGAACTAACGGCCTGGTAGAATGGCCTGCGAGATCACAGGATCTTACACCGTTAGACTTTTTCTTGTGGGGTCATTTAAAAACAGTGGTGTATGCCGATCCACCTTTAAGTGTTATAGACTTAAAGAATAAAATTACAGCTGCATGTGTTAATTTAACTACGCAGCAAATTAAAAAAGCAACTAACCATGAACTCAGGCGACGAAAATGAAGATGCTCAAAACTAATGGTTACCCTATATACGTTACAAACTTTCTAATTTGATGATGAAAGTTTACAGTTTACATAGGAAGTGACGAAATTTAGCAAACTCTAAAATAATGTATACAACATTTGACCTAAAGAAGCTGAATTAAATTATAAATGAACTTTTCTAAAGGGAGTTTAATGCTCTACAACTTTTGTTCCACATACCACTTGTATCTAAAACAAAAAGCTGAAGATTTAAAAACACAAATTGCCAAACGGGTGAAAAAAGAAACATTTTTGATTAACTATTGATTTTGGAAACCATGGCATATGTGAAGAAAATGAAGATAACCATTTCGAAGAAAATTTAATTATCTTTATTTTTAAGAATGGTCTACGAAACACGGTATTAGGTTTAGAAAAGAAAATCAACAAAAGGAAAACTTTTCCTCCTCCCCGGCAGGGCTAGTGGTGGGGCTTTTAATACTTTTAACATCTTACTACCCCCAACATATTCCCCTATAAAAACATTTTCCCCTTCAAGTCCTCTACAACCCTTTTTGAGCATTTCTGGATTTAGTTATAAAATTTATAATAACTTTAAACTATTTTTTTTGTAGAAATATGCTTGTGAATATAGACAAAGAATAATTTTAAAACGAAGTCAACAAAAATTTATTTAACAGTTGTTCTTAAAATTCATCGAAAACTCTGTATGCATACTTATCAATATGGTCTCTTAACTCTGAAATTCGTGCGAAAACGCCTGGATACGTTTCATCTGCACATCCCAGACCCCATGATACAATACCAATTTGAATACCATTAGACACTAAAGGCCCACCAGAATCCCCCTGTGTTTATATAAATTATATTAAGTTATTATTTAACTAAGCGTTTACCTGACATGCATCTTTTCCACCACCTGGATAACCAAAGCAACTCATTTGCCTAGTAATTATCTTTCCTGTAGGCCGATATAGGAATTCACAATCTTCATTATTTATTTCATATATGGTGACTGCGTGTAAATGACGGGCTGACCTCCCATTATGTGATAAGAGTCCCCAACCGGTTACAACTCCAGTCCGGCCATACATGATACACATACGAGGAGGTTCTAAACGAATTGGTGCTACGAGCGGACCAAATTCTAGATGACTCGCTAATGTTAACACACTCACGTCGTTATTTTGTGTACAATTACTATATAAAGGATGACTATGTATTTTTTTAACAGCTACCTCTTTACCACCTTCTCCACTATAAGAAGAACCAACGCGGACTGATATCTGTTTCGCCTGTAGACTACAAAACTTGAAATAGATACATTTTAAAAATATTTCTTTACATTTACTTTTCAGTACAGTGTGCTGCTGTTAATACTTTGTTTGTAGTAAGAATCGAACCACCACAAAAGGGAAAGCCCTCTAATTCCAACGCTGCTTGATAAGGAAATTGTTGTATTTGTACTCTATCACCTCCAACAATTCGATGGCTAAAATACCGATGTCCGTTTGTAGTTTCAAATAAAATAAAAATAAGAAGAAACATCTAAAAAAATACTTTAGCTTAAATATATCTATTTCACTTACCTACAGTAAAATCTATTCAATAAAATAGATGTAGAGGTGAACACTTATTTCGTGTCTTATTAAAAGATTGATTGATACTTTGTTATTATTTATTGATTCAGTTTAATTTTTATGTTCATTGATAATTGGATATTATTAGTATACAAAATTAAACTACCTTGCTTAATTTATTTTTAAATTTGTTACAAAGTAGATTATCCATTACCACGTTTTATTACAGAAATCTTATAAGATTTATTAGGTTATTAGATTATAACGTTTATAAATTAAAAATTACATTATTATTACATTTAACCTTCTTTAATTAGAGCGATAACGTTTGTTTGATTTATTTATATCATTAAACACAAGAATACTACTTTTACCTACTTTGTCGGTGTCATCGCTGGGAATTGAAACCCTTGGCGTCAACCCTCAGAAAAAATCCAAAAACCAATAATAATTAACAGTAGGTACAAATTGCATTTTTCTTTGTAATAAATGCACTTGAATGTTTAATATTAACAATAAAATTAAGATAATATAATTTATGGAAGTGTAATGATTTGGACTAAGTAATACAAAAATATGTTTTCTACCTCTAAAATTATTTATGACAATGTTTTTATTACGACAAACCGTATACTTACTGCACTAAAAAGAGTACGCTTTCTTGTTTAATTAAACTTGGAATAACCACAAAATTCTACATAAGTTTAGAATTTAAAGTTTACGATCATCTCACCTACAAAATAGAATGAATGGCATATGATAAGGATATAAATTTAAACGAAACGATTTGCACGTTTACAACTGTTAAAATTATAACCGTGCCTAGAACGACAATTCGGTACACCTTGTTTAAATTTTTAACAAAACTTTAAATAAAACTTATCTAGAATAAATTTGAACTTAATGCAAATATTACAATACCGTACAGTGCGCAATTTTTTTGATTAATTCGTAAAAATTAAGTAGAACCAAGACACCATTCCTCCCCTTCTTTACGTCACAAGCCCCGCCCCCTTCACTTTTTGTACTCTCCCACGTGGGGGCGTATATTTTGAGGGCGGGGTCTGCTTTTTTTCGGCGGCCATTTTCAACAGTTTTTTAGTTTGTAAATTTTCGCACTCACTCTATTACAAATTATATTCGTTTGCTGAGAGAGCGAGAGAGCGAGAAAGCGAGAGAGCGAGGGAGCGAGAAAGCAAGGGAGCGAGAGCGAGGCGAGGGAGCGAGGGAGCGAGGGAGAGAGAGAGAGAGAGAGAGAGAGAGGAGAGGCGAGGTGAGGTGAGGGGTGAGGTGAGGTGAGGTGAGGTGAGGTGAGGCGAGGTGCGAGTGAGGTGCAGTGCAGTGCGAGCGAGAGAGCGAGGAGGCAGAGAGAGAGAGCGAGAGAGAGAGAGCTAGAGAGAACCAGAGAGAGCAAGAGAGAGCGAGAGAGAAGGAGAGAGAGAGAGATACACGGATGAACGAGAGAAAGAGAGAGAGGTGTGCATGATCAACTTCTATTACAGATAACACTCGCTAGTTTAAAATACACAACTGGATGGCGCTAAAAATCAATTTTAACCCAAAGAGGAACAAGACAAGGGGCGCTGACCCTAACACAAGTTCTTGCAGGTGTCTTACAAGTTAGCATTAGGGCCACCTTATTAGAATACAAATTTTTTATAACGG
The DNA here is from genome assembly GCA_036346205.1 of Vesta saturnalis. Lineage (NCBI taxonomy): Eukaryota > Metazoa > Arthropoda > Insecta > Coleoptera > Lampyridae > Vesta > Vesta saturnalis. The sequence goes on along the minus strand of JARFJB010001950.1, from coordinate 226,130 downwards.
GGCGAAGGCCTACAGCTGTCTTATAAGATTAGGTTAGATCCCACATATAATTGCAGCAAGGGGGGCTACGATGGGGATCAAGCCACAAGAGCTAGTTTCTGCACTTGTCTTATAAGGTTACGGCCCCATACCATTTTCGCGACAGGGGCGCAGACCCTAACACAAATTTTGAAGATCTACACTTGTCTTACAAGTTAGCATTAGGGCCCCCTTATTTCAAGTTTCCCGCCATAAACAATCAGCATACAAAGACTTAGTCCTCCAATCAGAGCACAGCGGCTGAGTGGTGAGAATAGGGGCCAATAAGAAGCCAGAGAGGCTGGTGCACGCACGACCAATCGGTTAAAAGTGGGGTTTAACTTTAAGTTTTCTTACTTACCTGCAGCAGTTAAAAGTACTATAATTAACGCATTTGTTTTTCCAAGTTTTATATATTGAATTTCAGTGATAACCGATCTAAACTACACCCAACTTTGTTTTTCCAAGTTTTATATATTGAATTTCAGTGATAACCGATCTAAACTACACCCAACTTCAGAAATTACAACGATCACAAAACTTGTGTATGAGATACATACTGAATTTAAAAATTGATGATAGAGTATATAATAAGTGCCCTAGACTTTCCATGTTAAAAATTAAGAAACTTCAACATCTTAGAATATTATGCATTGTAGCCTTATTTAATTAATTTTTGATAAACGTTTTATAACACTTAGATAATGTTAAGTTCAGATCTTTAGTATTAAGTTTATTTATAAAGAATAACCAATTAATTTTTCTAGTTTCAAACTTCTGTTAGACTTACTTAAGCAGTTATTATATACAGTAGTTTTTAAGGAACTGTTTGCCTTATAGAGTTATACTTTTGTAAGAGTATCTCGTGAAGATGTAAGAGAGGACTCATTGAGACCTAATCTAAACGAGATTATAAATGAATAATCAATCAATCAATATCTCTCTCTCTCTCTCTCTCTCTCTCTCTCTCTCTCTCTCTCTCTCTCTTTCGGCTCTTTATCACACACAAAACAGTATCAATTAATTAATTAATCAATCAATCTCAAACAAATCATGCTCGATCAAATCAATCAGATCAATCTCAATCCATCAACCAGAATCAATAAATCATATCCTACAGTTTGAGGAAACCAGCTTACAGTTCAAAACTGAATACGTTAAAGTCTAAATTAAATATTACGTGAAATAATAAATAATTTCTACCCTAATGCAATGGTGCTTTTTATATAGGCAGATTCTCTTTCTAAACAGTCACCACCTATACATTCGAAAAATTATGTCTGATTTATTTGCATGTTCAATTACATACACACAAAATTGTTTTATAGAAACGCGTTTATTAACGGTTATAAAAACCTCATTAAAAGGACTGGAAAGTAATAATTACATATACATATAACAAAGAGTTCAATCAAATTAACATGTTTTAAAAATATCAAATTGATATAATGGAAATAAAAGACAAAAGGTTTTAATAGCTTATTATTATTATACGGGAATTGATAACTACAAGTTTAAAATCCACGAATACATTTAAAAATCTTTATCAACATTTTTGTTAGCAATATCAAGTAAAATATATATTAAAAAATAATACGCAGACCTTCAGATGTTTCTTATTCCGACTGTTCAATAATAACCATATGTTGAACTGAAATATTTTTTTTATACAACGTATCCATACGTGGTCTCACTAAACACGTTTTCTACTTATGAATGGTTGGATATATATTGGCTATTGCTTTCCCATTATTAACTAATTTAGAATGCAGAATTATCTCTATTATCTCTATTACACTTACTGCAGTCCGTATTCACCTTTCACTTTTGCACACTACTTAGAGGCACCGTACATGAATTTGTGTACAAAATGATGTTTTGTTATTTCCATACATTTTTTTAAAATGATTTAACCTTCATGATAAAACTGTTTTTATGGAATACCTACTGTTTTTTATTGTTATTAAACAGTATTAAACTTGGAAATTGGAAAGTAACAATCACCCGTCAACATAGTGTTAATCAATGTGTTTTACAAATATTTTTAAATAATCGTTACTGCAAAATACACATCACCATGAAGGATCTGAGATGCATTTTCTTCATGCGCTTCATTTTGAGCGATTATAGCTTATTAACTAGTAAAACATCTAATACCCTGATACTGCTTCATAATAATGTTTACCCGTTAGTAATCGCACTTTAAATACACGCAAGGGCTAAGGTCTAATATTTTATTTTACTATTAGTATTACACAGATATGGGATTATTCTTAAAAATTAGTTAAGTTCCCCACGCTCCCTTGAAGTACTACATAGGCTTACAATTCTACTTTGCCCCTGAAGCTTCACCGCATACATTTTCTTTATCCAACTCCGGGTCAGTAGCATGTTTTCTAATACACAAGACAGTATCTTCAATATAGTGGTGTATATGCCGAAAAAATGGCTTGTTTCTTCTTCTTCTTTAAGCCAGATTTTGCCTCTATACAGCATACAAGCTCTATCTTAGCTGAATTACCTCTGTCAAAAAAGGGTTATAATCATATTAAGGAACTAAGCAGCCTCTTTTAATCTTTGAATTTTTACCGATAAGGGCCTGTCAGGCTATCACATAACACGGCTTTACATACAGGTTCTGTCTCGGATGAACTCTTGAAAAGGACTTTTAGGTTTATAAACATGCCCCTAGGGAAGATGTTAGAGTGTAGCTACGGAAACATTTTATGTTATGACCGGCAGATCTCTGCGATATCATATCTCATATAGGTAAGTTTTTGGCGACGCGAGCCTCTCTGTAATAATGGTGGAACCATCTAGCGTTATGTTTCTAGGACTAATCAGGGTTTTGTTTGTGGCACCATCTAGTGGTATATTTTTAAACTAGTGAATGTTTTCTGTAATAGAGGCGGCGCCACCTAGCGGTATATTTCTAGGACTAATTAGGGTTGTTTGTGGTGCGATATAAAGACTAATGAATGTTTTCTGTAATAGAGGTTGATCGTGTTCGCCTCTCTCGTCTCTTTCACATACAAATCAATTGATCAAATCAAATTAATCAAATCAATTTAAATACCAAACTGATTTAACTTAATCAAACACAATCAGCTCTCAATCCAAAAAATAGCAGTATGATTGAACGCACAGAGTGCCAAAGAAATCCAAACTCACACTTATTGTAGGTATCCATCTAACAGCCGTTTCGCATTAACTGCAGCATTGTTAGTGCAGGTTCAAACACCGTTAAGAAAAACAAGTTTGTTAACAAAATTGAAATAAAGTTAACGTTTGAAAATATACTATTATAAACAACAATACATCATTTATTTAATCACATCCTTTATCGGTCTTCTTCTTCTTGAACCGTGATTCGTCGCTATCATCATCACGGTTTTGAGATTCGTCCTTCTCCTCTACCTCATCGCTCTTCTTTGAATCATCACCATTACCTTGGATGTAAGACACATTCAGCTCATCCACGTCATCGTTTCCGTCATCATCTTTAACGGTTATGTTGTAATAGTTTATTAACAAGTTAGTAAAATCTCTAATGTCCGCTGATTTGGCTTATAAACAGGAGAATACAATATAATAATGCTCACTCGATGACGGTTACACTTTAAAGAGCGAAACGCACGAGAAACGAGAATGCTGCTGGCCTTGGGTCTTGTGCGCTGGAGCACTCGTCAATGTTCGGATAGAATCGATCATCTTCGGGAGAAGTTTGGAGTAGGTGTCGCTGAAACAGCCTTCTCAGTCTTAAGAGAAAGTACCTCAGCCAAAAAAGGAGTTTAGATTTATAAACATGCTCCTAGGGAAGATATTAGAGCGTGGTTAGGTCAATACTCGCGCAATAGGTCCCTTATTAGAATACAAGTTCAAATTTCTCGGTATAAGTAATCAGAATGTAAACACTTAAATGTAAATCTAAATTCAAATATCCCGCCAAGGGGCCAGGGGCAAGACTCGAAAGCAAGTTGCGAAGCCCCATATCTGTCTTATAAGTTAGCATTAGGCTTCCTTATTATTAAAATGCAAGTTCAAATTTCCCCTCATAGATAGCGCCACAAACAAGTTCTTCTCTTTTTGGTCGAGGGGCGAAGGCCTGAAAATAAGTTGCTAAGTCCTACATCTGTCTTACAAGTTAGCATTATACCCCTTATAATATAAATTTATATTTCCAGCCATAACCTGCAGTGACTGAAATACAACTACAAATTCAAATTTTCCGTCGAGGGGCCAGAGGCAAAGCCCTGAGAGCAAGTTGCGCAGCCCTACAAGCATGCATTAGACTCCTTATTATTATAACACAAATTCAAAATTTCCGGCAAGGGTACCACGACAATACCCGAAGGCCTACGAGCAAGTTGCGATCACGACAAGGGACGAGGACCCGAGAACTAGGCGATACCCTACCCCTGCCTTACAATCTTGGTTATGCTCGGGGAAGGTTGGTGAGGGGATTGCCGAAACAGTATTCTCTAAAAGCCTCGCTTCGCGAAATTTTCCCTATATGAGGTATGATATCGCAAAAATCTGCCGTTCATAACTTAAAATGTTTCCGTAACTACACTCTAATATCTTCCCTAGGGGCACGTTTATAAATCTAAAAGCCCTTTTCTATAGTTCATCCGAGACAGAACCTGTATGTAAAGCCGTCTTATGTGACAGCATGACAGGCCCTTATCGGTAAAAATTCAAAGATTAAAAGAGGTCGGTATACTTATTTAATTTGATTATAACCATTTTTTGACAGAGGCAATTCAGCTAAGATAGAGCTTGTATGCTGTATAGAGGTAAAATATAGCTTAAAGAAGAAGAAGACAGTCCATTTTTTCGGCATATCACCACTATATTGAAGATGCTGTCTTGTGTATTAGAAAACATGCTACTAACCCGGAGTTGGATAAAGATGTTTGTGGTACAGCTTCAGGGGCAAAGAAGAATTGAGAGCCTATGTAGTATTTCAAGGGAGCGTGGGGAACTTAGCTAATTTTCAAGAATAATCCCATATCTGTGTGATACTAATGGCAAAAATAAAATATTAGACCTTAGCCCTTTCGTGTATTTAAAGCACAATTACTAACGGGTAAACATTATTATGAAGCAGTATCAGGGTATTAGATGTTTTACTAGTTAATAAACTATAATCGCTCAAGATGAAGCGCATGAAGAAAGTGCATCTCAGATCCTTGATGGTGATGTGTATTTTGCAGTAACGATTATTTAAAAATATTTGTGAAACACATTGATTAACACGATGTTGACGGATGATTGTTACTTTCCAATTTCAAAGTTGTATAACTGTTTAATAATAATAAACTGTATTCCATAAAAACAATTTTATCATGTAGGTGAAATCATTTTAAAAAATGTATGTAAATAACAAAACATCGTTTTGTATACAAATTCATGTACGGTGCCTCTAAGTAGTGTGCGAAAGTAAAAGGTGAATACGGACTGCAGTAAGTGTAATAGAGATAATAGAGATAATTCTACATTCTAAATTAGTAAATGGTGGAAAAGCAATAATAATAAAAAAAATATTTCAGTTCAACATATGGTTATTATTGAACAGTAGAAATAATATACATCTGAAGGTCTGCGTATTATTTTTTAATATACATTTTACTTGATATTGCTAACAAAAATGTTGATAAAGATTTTTAAATGTATTTTTACTCTTATAGGATGACGTAATAAAATCAGATCTACAATAACTGGTACGTATTCGTGGACTTTAAACTTGTAGTTATTTATTCGCGTGTAATAATAATAAACCATTAAAACCTTTTGTCTTTTATTTCCATTATATCAATCTGATATTTTTAAAACATGCTAATTTAATTTAACTCTATGTTATATGTATAAGTAATTATTACTTTCCAGTCCTTTTAATGAGGTTTTTATAACTGTTAATGAACGCGTTTCTATAAAACAATTTTGTGTGTATGTAAATGAACATGCAAATAAATCAGACATAATTTTTCGAATGTATAGGTGGTGACTGTTTAGAAAGAGAATCTGCCTATATAAAATCACCATTGCATTAGGGTAAAAATTATTTATTATTTCACATAATATTTAATTTAGACTTTAATGTATTCAGTTTTAAACTGTATGCTGATTTACGCAAACCGTAGGACATGATTTATTGATTTTGGTTGATTGATTGAGATTGACCTGATTGATTTGATCGAGCATGATTTATTTGAGATTGATTGATTAATTAATCAATTGATTTTGTTTGTGGGTGAGAAAGAGCCGAATGAGGGAGAGAGAGAGATATACGGATAAACGAGAGAGAAAGAGAGAGGTGTGCATGATTAACTTCTATTACAGAAAACACTCGCTAGTTTAAAATACACAACTAGATGGCGCTAAAAATCAATTTTAACCCAAAGGGAGCGAAGACAAGACAAGGGCCGCTGACCCTAACACAAGTTCTTGTAGCTGTCTTACAACTTAGCATTAGGGCCACCTTATTAGAATACAAATTTTTTATGATGGGGCGAAGGCCCATGCCTGTCTTATAAGATTAGGTTAGAACCCACATACAATTGCATCAAGGGAGCCACGATAGGGGCCAAGCCCGAAGAGCTAGTTTCTGTGCTTGTCTTATAAGGTTAGGGCCCCATACTATTTCTAACCAGGGGGCCGCGACAGGGACGCAGACCCTAACGCAAATTTTGATCAACACTTGTCTTACAAATTAGCATTAGGGCCCCCTTATTTCAAATTTCCCGCATAACCAATTAGAATACAGAGACTTAGTCCTCCAATCAGAGCACAGCGGCTGAGTGGTGGGACTAAGGACCAATCAGAAGCCAGACAGGCAGTTGCACGCACCACCAATCGGTTAAAAGTGGGGCGTGGCCTAGTTTTAATCCCACCAACCAGAACACTACATGTACGCGCAATTGCCTAACCTCCAAGGGGTATACAGCCAAAAAGGCTCTTAATACAACCAAGTTAGGGGCTCAACTCCGCCCAAGGGTTGAAAATAGCCCCAGAAAAGAAGCCAACCCCACTCTCAAAATATACGCACCCCACGTGGGCGAGTACAAAAAGTGGAGGGGATGGTGCCTCGGTTCTACTATTATATACTCTCACCACCCTATGCAAGAGTTATGGGAAAATAATTATAAAATATTCTCTCAAGTTTTTAATAAAAATTTGCAAATTATGAGTGTGATTCACATATTTTGTTGTGCATAGGTGCAAATTATTGTGTATACATAATTGTACTTGCATGTCAACAAAGAAACATAAAAGAAACAATGTTTTGTACTTAATTAATTTATAAGTTGAATGGAATTGTTTAAAGCAGTTGTTACTCTCATTAAAACACAATCCCGTATTACACTTTTCACAAATTACATATGTCCGAGCCTTGCAATCAGGTAACTTAAATCTAACTCTAATTTCATTCCACTTAGGAAAATGGCCAACATTATCTAACCTAACATATTTTGTTGGTGGTGGTGTCACACTTGATTTTAATATTTTCAAATCAATATTTCGCTGATTTTCAGAAGGTCTACCCCTTTTGGGACTACTTGATACCCCAATGCTTCATGATGTGACCTAATTCAATACTGATGTTGGCCAGTTTCATGGTTGCTTTTACATTGTTTTGATTTTTTCTTTTATAAAGAAGTCAAGCATTTATAGTAGTTATGTCCACTAAATGGTAAAATAATCTCATATACCATTTTCGTGATCTTATTTTTATTTTGTATCTTCCTACAATGCTGTCTAATAAGTCCACACCTCCCAAATGAATTTTATACTGCGTAACAATAGCAGGACATGGAAGATCTCCTTTTTCTTTTTTTTTCGGTCATACCTTTTGACCATTTTCAGAACCAACGAAGGATGACAATAAAGTTACAACGTTATTATCTTTCCAATATACGTTCGAAATTTCTGTTTCTTCATAATGTGTCACAAATTTACCGTACTCACCTCTCTTCAATTTTTTACATTCAGTGTCTGAAGGCATCTTGCAACTCAGGATTCTGTTGCATCTAACGTGCCAAGGGAATGAATCTCCTTTTTAACAAGATAGTTTATTACTGGAATAGAAATATAGTAGCTGTCAAAGTATAATTCTTGTAAACAATTTTTTGGGATTTCGAGGTCCAAACGTACAACTACGTTACTGCTCGATCCTTAATCAGATTGATTTAAAAGGCGCCTATTAGGTTCATTTTCCATCCCTGTGTATATTTCATATGTATAACAAAAGTCAGAAACTCCAGACAAAACACAATGACAAACACACACACGCATGCACGGATGCATGCACGACGCACGTACGCACACGCACACACACACACACACACACACACACACACACACACACACACACACACACAAACACATTTATATATGTACATGTGTGTTGACCAACTTTAAGAGTCTATCTGTGATTGAAAATCTGAAGACAGCTATATCATCTAAATATACGAACACTCGTTCGCCTAAAAGAGTGAGGCTGAGTATTCTTTTCATACATTTTTAAAATATCTGAGGACTATTAGTAAGTAGTAATCACAACATACACAAGAGGATCTTTATCTGGAATAATGAATGCAAATTTTGCACACATTCCTTTTCTAAACCAATTTGCCAAAATGCGTTAGATAAATCAGTGGAAGAGTTGTTATTGTGCAAAAACACTGTTTCACATCTTTTATTATTATTGGAATAAGTTTAAATTTAATTGGGTAAAAAAACAATATTTTTTCATGTGAGTACCCTAGTTGTTTAATTAACCGGAATAGTAGTATAGCTGTTTAAACCCAAAAAGGAAACAATCAGGCATATTTGTATATTTATGTATTGGTAATGAGTTAAACATTCTTTTGAAACTGATGTTTGACTTACTTTTCCTCAAAAGTTTATTTAGAGAAACATGTTTCTACAATCAACTTAATCAGTGTTTTGCTTGATTACAAAATGATGAGTAATAAATATTTAGAATTTAAACACGTCGCATACCAATAAAAGATCAAAACCAACGTACATGCTCTAAACACGCATCCTTTAGTATCGCACATCAACTTAAATGTTCTTATAACGACTCATTATTAAAATTTCATTTGCAAGGGGAGAAGATTGCATACAAAGCTTCGTTAAGGAACTTGACACTTGCACTAATGAAGAAATTGATTATTTTGAATACGCTACAGTAAATCATATTTGCAATCAAGCTTTTCAATCGACTGATATTAAGGTTAGGGACCACAACTATTTGACGGGAAAATTTCGGGATGCAGCACATCAAAACTGTAACTTAAACTTGAAATACACGCATACGGACCCTGTCATATTTCAAAGCTCGAGTGGCTATGAAACACATTTCCTCATATGAGAGCTACCTTCCGGTTTACTAGGACAAGTGCCTCTTTAAGCAAGGAAAGGTATGTATCGTTTACCAGGTACTAAAATGAAATTAGGGCAATATTCATTACTAGCGAACATTTTTGCACTGTTACAGAACCAGCTGAGCACTTGATGCCATGCTAATAATTACACAAGTTCAATTAGAACTTATGATTGATCGATATGGTCATGTTCCTTGAGAGTGGCATTAAGGGTAGAGTAACGCATTGCTCTAACCGTTACGCAAAAGTCATTAGCAAGTAAGTATATGGGTAATAACTACAATTCCAATACCTAAACATCATTTTTAATATATTTTTATATTAATAAGCTTAATGAAAAATTATTGGGACGATTGTTGCCATATGGCGAGTTAGCCTTTGTAGATAAGTTTAACCATGCATCCATACTAAACACTCCACATGATTCAGACATCAGTTACATTGCAGACTGTAATTTGGACTATCAACTGGAATAGCATGAGCTCCATAACGATTTACTTTAGCAATACAATACATGGCTCCACCTGGTTCCAACTTGAAAAAACATTTTTCACCTTGTATGAGAAACATAATTACACTGTTCATTAAAGAAACCCAGAGATGTATTTGGTACTTGGTTTGAAATTAACAAAATTAAAGTCTTGAGATTTAAGCAAGCACGTTAGCTACGCAAACATATAGAAATGACGTGAGCAATCTAAAAATAAATTTGACACACTGCCGGAAAATTTCATAAATATAAAGACATCCGTTTAGTGCTAAATAAAAAAAGCGATACGACGCTGGTGCATATATTTCCAAGTCAAATTTCCATAGCTGTACCATATCCGATGAGGACGTGATGATACGAGAACTATAGGCTTTGGATCAACTGATACACGTCCGTGAGGTTATTCTTTTAATAATGGATCTATGCAGCAATGCTTGTGAAATTTACAAAACATATTTAAAGAGTTCTTTGATACTAATTGTGCACGTTTAGCTGCCACTTTAAAAAGTTGTATTTCTTTGCGAATGTTTTTAGTTTAGTGGTGTGCTGCACACCCAAATTGCACAAAGACCCAGAAACTAGTTAACGAAAAAATAAAGTTAGATAAGTGTATTCAATGTTTTGTACAAAAACTTTAGTATAAGCGTAGATAATTTAAATGTAGGAAATGCACGTAAACGCATATTATAAACAATTTATTAGTTAGTTACTGCGACCTTAAAACTTTTGAAGTACTACTATTAGTAGTACCTACAAATTAATAAATATAATACCTAAATATTTCATTTATAAAACAATATTATCTTCTTCAATCCACAATTTTTGATTTAACTCCCACCGTTTTACATACAACTTATTATTTTTTTCACCATGTATACTTATGTATACTTATGAATACTTAGCTTTTCTGTTATTCCTGCTCAAACTCGTTTTCAGCTCCATTAAGTATGTGATTGATTATTTTATATCCAAAAACGGGTTCATATTTCTTAAAAACAAGTAGGTAGCGGTTTTGCAAAAAAGAGAACTTCTTTCCTAAAACCGTGAAGGTTTTTACGTTAAAACAGGTAACCGTATGAAAAAAGTATGTAAGAATAAGGGTATTAATACCCGAATGAAAACGATCAACCTTTTAAGAATCTGTTGCCAAAAAATGTGCATTATGTAACCTAAAATTCTATATTTATTAAGTACATGCTCAATTGGATCTAACCTCTCAGATATGGAAGTTATATAGGTAAGAGACAGAGCACATGAGAGAACCTGAAAGGGTGGGAGAGGGGCGCGGGGGAGGGACAGGGGGAGAGGGAGATGGAGGGGCAGAGTGAGAGGGAGCAGGAGAGGAGAGAGAGAGGGGGGATAGGAAGAGATAGTTTTTCTATTCCACATGATTTGTAGATATCGAGATATCAAACGGATGGTGACCAGTTATTTTGAATATTATGAATATGAATATTAAATCGACAGAAAGCTAAACGTTGATCAGGATCCATGGGCAATATGTCTTGAACTTTTCGAACATGAAAGGGGTGCAATAATTGGTTTTGAAAAACTCTATGAACTGATGATTTCGAAATTCCCAATTGCAATCCTACAGGTCTTTGGATTTATTTCAACAGCGTCCAAAATCTCTTCTTCTATTACCACCGTCCTTGTGGTTCGTCTGCATCCAGAATTTACACGGCTTAATTGAAACTTGCCATTTTCGCGGAGACGTCTTTCTATATTAGCAAAAGTGTGCCGATTCGGAGTTCTACGGAAAGGATATTTTTCCCTACTGCAATGACAAAGTCCATAGACTAAAAGCATATCCACAATTTTAGAATTAGTGAAACTGTGAGCCATAATTATGATCTTTATCTTTAATCTTTATCAACGGAAAAGCGACAGAAAAAAACTAAAGTATGATAAATAAATTCAACTGTCGATATGGTAACTAAAAAGCAAAGACGACTAAAGTTCTTTACCTAAGTAAAAGCGCTTGCACATATGTGCAATGCATTAGAAAATATTTTTTCCTGGCTAAACCGTTCGTCTTATTCAAATTTTTTAGAAGAGAAAAAAGATTCAAAATTAATTGAAATTAATTAGAACTAATTGTTATTGCGGGTACATTTGGATAATTTGCATTTGCATGGGTCATTAACTTTAAATGCGTTTTTCTCGGAAACCGGTGCTCTTAGCAATATCAAGAAGGTATACCTTTTTTAAGCAGAAAAGGTGGGGAAAACTATTATTCTATAGTAAAAGGGCCTGCAGTGTAGCACGAAAAAGTTGTAGCGGTTTAAACATGTCCTAATGGTCGCTTGTAGCGCCCCTTAGGTAATACACCGAAATCGATGATAAATTTGAATTTCTCATCCTAAGAAACCCCCATATGAGATTTTATAAAATTATCTCAAAGCAGTCGAAAGAAAATGTGATTTATTTTTTCAACTCCGACACCCTGTATATATATATATATATATATATATATATATATAAATATATATATATATATATATATATATATATATATATATATATATATATATTTTTATCTGACAATGTCAAAATTTTTACTATTGCAAACACTATTTTTATTAATTTTGATATAACAAAAGTCCTTTCTTGTAATTATTTTCTATGTCCAAAATTTTTGTTTCAATATGATTAAAATTGTGCTTAAAACTTATAACATTTCTTGCCAACGCTGTGATTTTAGGTTTTACTCATACATCCTATTGATGTTGTATGATTCTATTTTTTAAAGTCTGTAAGGAAGTGCCAATGTAGTTAAGTTAGGATTTTCACAAGGACTTTGGCATACAGTATTAGTTAATAATTCTTTTTTTAGTTTACATTTTAATTTTGAATGTAAATTTCTACCTTTGTTTTGGGGTAAAAATTCTGGTTTTATATTAAATATTGCAAGGCGCTTAAACATTAAAGATTTTTTGTTTGAAAAAGGAATTGGTACATAATTAATTTCATTAAGAGCGTTTGTTTCATTTTTAAAATAATCATAGAAAGAGTTTACTTGTTTCTTAATTATATTCAAAATTAATGATTTAGAGTAATTATTTTTTATGAAAGCCGAAACAATTTTTTCAATTATTATAAGTTTTTATTATGAACGAATAAGTTCAAAGGTAAATATGTAATTAATTTTGTCTTTATGTATGTAGAACTGATGTAAATTCTAAATGTAATGAGGTTACAGTCAAATTACTTATATTAATGGAACGTGAGCCTGCAATATCGCAAGGATTCACACATACCAAAGCAACTTGACTAATATTAAATTATTATAAGTTTTTGTTATTAATCTCATTACATTTAGAATTTACATCAGTTCTACATACATAAAGACAAAATTTACATCGATTGGGGCTTGAACCTTGATGGTGCAGTTGGCTAGCGCGGTACACTTGCAAAGTACAGGTCGTAGGTTCAAATCCTACTCGAGGTAAACTTTTGATTTATGTATTTAATAAAATTAATAATAATTTTTAATTAATAATTTTTTCAATGTTGAAAGATCTAAATTTAGAATCAGAAATGAAATTGTCAAATATTTAAAAATAGTGTTTGCAATAATATTACACTTCATATTTAAAGGATGACTAGAATGATAATTAAAAATCGCCAACTATGAGTCTTTTTCTGAAACCAATCAATCGAAATAAAATTATTATCATTATGAGTAATTTTGGTATCTAAAAAAGAAATTGATTGGTTATGTTCTAATTCTACAGTGACGGGGATGAAAATCATTAAAAATGTTAAGTAGTTCTGCTATGTCATCATGTTTAGCTGTTAAATAATATGTCATCTACGTATCGGTTCAAAACTTAATTTATTAATGCAGTGTCTTCTCAGAATTCCATTACCAAATTAGCTACAATTGCTGATATAGGAAAACTCATTTCACATCCAAATTTGTGTAGATAAATTTCATTCTTATATTTAAAAATGTAGTATCCAGACAAAAATTAATTCCTTCAATAAATTGTTTTTGGTTTAAATTGGTATATAATTTAATATTATTTTACTTTTGATTAATAATTTCGATTACCAGTTCTATAGAAGTGTTTGTATATAACGAAAGGACATCTAATGAAATTAGTAAATAATCATTTTTAATAATTTTACCTTTAATGTTCTTTGAAAATTCTATAGCGTATTTTATTGAGTGATCTTCATTTCTTAAAATTTTTTCAACGTATTTGATAAAAACTTAAATAAAAAATATGCAGGAGATTTTATAGAAGAGATTATTGATCGAAAAGGTCTGTTTTCTTGATGAATATTTGGTAAACAATTTGTGGTAACACTGGATATTTGATTTTTAATAAGTTACAATCAGCATTGTGTAAATTTCCCTCAAGTAAATTTTCAATTAAGATATTACTATTTTTAATCATTTTATTAATATGATTCTTATTTAACTTTTCATACATTGTATTATCTTGTAATTATTCCTGTGATTTTACTTCATATTCTGATTTATTGAGTAACACTGTACATGGTCCCTTATCAGCTCTTGTGACAATAATATCTTCATGTTCACTTAAAATTTTTTGTATCTTTCTGTAAATGTTTGTATAAAAGTTATTAAAATCTTGTTCATGAAAGTTTTCTTTATATTTAATAATGCTTCCAATGTTTTCCATTATAATATTTCTTACGTTTGATTTTTCTGCTTCTGCTGAGAGGGAGAGGGAGAGGGAGAGGGGGAGGGAGGGGGAGAGGGAGAGGGAGACGGAGAGGGAGAGAAAGAGGGAGAGGGGGAGGGAGAGGGTATGCTATACTCATGTTCCAAAGGGTGTGTCCTTCATCATTGTAAACTTTATGCCATGTAGAGTGAGATTCACGACATGATGAACGCCAGTATTCAGGAAGTGGCATTTATAGCACAGACTCTTGTCAGTCGACACGATGGTAATGATGTTTAGAGGGCTAGTCTTGTTGATTTCCCTATCACTTGGCTGTTAAGGTACTGTGTTAGTTTCTCTGTGTTGAAACACCATTGTTAATTCTACACTACGCTTCCTCATATGTATAGCGCAATATCTGTGAATGTGATAGGTTGAAATGCGTGTTTTTAATTGTATTCAATTCGGGATAGTTTTGTTAGTCGCGATGCATTAAGATTAAATAAGGATGCAGGTTTATGAGTCATTCCACTAATGTTTCAAATGTGTATTAGATATTATAGTTACACTGATTTTCTTCTTGAAATTCCTCATACCCTCACATGGCAGACATACAAAGCGATCATGCCTTGAAGTTTATGTAAGAAAAAACCTTACAAAAATGTTACATCCGTACGTTTTTGAGTAAAATCTAACCGCTAATCTAAGCGCTAGTTTTGCAAATTTTATTGAGCGTAAAATTACAAAACTAGTTTTTCATAGAGTATCTTATGCAACCTCACAACTTGTACTAGTTTTATTACAGGAAGTAGAGAATGTAAAAAATTTCAATTAATTTAGAGCATTTATTCGATAATACTAACACATAATGTGAAAATTAGTCTAAATTTGCAGCGAAATCTATTTCACTACATCCGTAATTAACAAACTGCTTGCTTGTGATTTTAAGGTGTGCAAGAAAAGAATGGATTTATCTTAATCAATCATGTACAATCAAAGCTAGAAATATTATGATTATAACTTATAAGCAACCTTTATTAGATATTTCGGATATGTTTTGTTATGTTAAAGTGTCGTCCGAGCTATGTTGTTACATTCTGTTATTGAAAGAAACGCCTTCAATATCGGTGTATTACCATTTTTATAGTTTATTCATTAAATTAAACACCTACAGATATGTTATATGTATATGAAAGCTCATGTTTAACATATTTAAGCTACACCCACATATATATGTGACATGCATGTAGAGCTCGAATTTAGTATATATTTAACGGTATTTAAACATATAACAGCGTGCTAGCAAATTTTGTTTTATTGATAGAGTCCGTGATATAAATGTTACTTCCTGAGTATTGGTGTTCATCATGTCAAGAATCTCCCCTACATTACAGAAAGTTTACAAGGATAGTAATAATAATAATAATAATAATAATAATAATAATAATAGGTTTATTGTTGTTCTACAGAATAAATCAATTACAGAACAATGAGCATGACAATGAATTAGCAGTGTAAATATATATATATATATATATATATATATATATATATATATATATATATATATATATATATAATATACTACCATTACAAGTCATGGTTCAGTACTACAATGGTGACACCCGTTTCCTTCCACAAGATACAGAATTACCTATAAAAAATTATGACACCACTTTCATGTGTATGTGTACTGCAAATCTTTACATCAGCCCAAATACCAGTACCTACGAAATTTACTGACACTAAGAAATATCGGGTATTTCGAATACACTAATAACTGTGACGTTATATCCCTAATGATTCCCTTAAAAATTCAATAATGACTTTTGATGATGTAGCGTACCATAAACAGAATGAAATAAGAGATCATTTCTGTTTTGGTAGACACCAAAATAATGATTGTTTCTATCTGTGCCAAACGTATTCTTCTATTCCAAAACAGCTTACACGTGATAATGTGAATGTATTAGTTCTGTTTCAAGATACCACCAATCTTAAGCGTGTGAATGGTGATCGCGTTAATGTAGATATGTCAATTGATAGGTTTAAAGACTTGTGCTTCTGTTGCTGGCGTGACAAATTTGGATTGGTTGTGATTGATAAAAAAGTGATGTTAATGCAGGTCGTTTCCGTAAGGGATTTGACTGTTACATTGCATTATAAATACTGCACTAGTAGTGTAAACATGCAGTAGTAATGGAGGAGCGCTTAGTACAAGACATTTTGCGTGCTCGCAAGAATGTGCAACAAAAGTATGCTAGCTTAAAAGAAGATACTGCATTTACAGAGCGTGCAATGGAGGCGCACTTTAAACTTATAACACAGCCATTGAAACAACTGATTACTAAACAAGATAGTTCTCTCGTCAAAGCTGAACTCCTTACACCATAATTCGGAAAACAATGAGCCTATTGCAAATGAAAATGAAGTTCTTTTACATCATACGCCTAAAACATCTATAACACGGAAGGTACCACATATTCTTGTTCTTGATGCCATTCCACAAGTTTTAGAGGAAAACTGTGATTGCTGATACCGCACATGACGACGAGAGGGAGATTCCTACTTTATGGCAATTGAAATCAGAACTGTTAGCTGCTAGATCTCAACCAGTCTTTGAAGAGTACGTTCATCAGTACGAAGGATTAGCCAATTATTATGTCGAAGGTATATTTCGAGATCCCAAAGACGAGTATGACATATGGCGTACACTCTCTTCCCGAAAAAGAGAAATTTTTTACACAACTTCTATATTCAAAAGAGGGGGTGGAATGCAACTATTACGATATAATAACAAAGTGATTGAGTTTGTACCTGGGAATGATCCGAATAAATTAGTGGATTCGTTGAGTGAATTTTTAGGATCAATGTTGGCAGGAAATGCTAGCGATCACAACGACATAATATATACAATTGACGAATTACGTAAAGCGAAAGTAATAAAGGAAGATCTCTTGTTATAAACCTATTACTATATTCATTTCATTTCATTGTTATAATTCTTTCTCTGGAATAGCCATTAAAAAGAGAATTAGTATTTCTACTGATATAGTTGACACCTATACCTTTCCCTGTAACGAGGTCACCGTAGTGTATTGCAAGTGGAGTCATCCAGGTCTCGAGCTTAACATAGATGATAAAAAGTTTGCGCTTGCTAGCGAAGTAATTGGTCACCACATAATTAGGAATACCGTAATGAAATTGACTATACCATAGTTTATACAGTTTACAACTGCGACGATGCTGTTTAAGAACTGCACAAACCAGCAAGAAAAAATTTTTCGCGGCGTTGTGTGGTACTTAAAGGTTTAAATGATCTATTTCAAGCTGATAGTAATGGAAAAGTTTAAAGTTAATGATTACAGTAGTCATTCCAACTTGAAGAGTAGCATAGTTGAACGTGTAAACCGGACTCTTAAAGCAATAATGTGGAAAACATTCAGCATGCAAGGTTCCTATAAATGGCTATCAATATTACCTCAAATCGTTGCTTATAATGCAAGAAAGCATCGAACCACTGGATACATACCTATGGATGTAACAGAAAAGAATGCTGCGTCTATTTTAAAACATTTAAAATGTCATCAAGTTTTTGACCGTAAAACACCCAAGTTTCAAGTGGGGGATTATGTACGTATTAGCAAATACAGAAGCATATTTTCTAAGGGTTACACACCTAATTGGAGTTACGAAGTCTTTCGAATATCAGCAGTAAAGCGTTCAAGCCCAATTGTCTACACATTACGTGATAGTCGAGATGAAGAGATTCAAGGAGGTTTCTATGAACCGGAACTTCAAAGTGTTAAAGATTGTGATATTAACCTAGTTGAACGTGTTATACGATGTCAAGGAAATAAGGCTCTCGTTAAATGGTTGGGTTTTGATAATTCAGACAATTCCTGGATTTCTAACAAAGACATTATATAATACGTTCCATAGTAGGTACTAGATCCAATCGGTAACTGACTACCTTAAGAAGTCTCCATAACTGTTCTATAGACTCCAATCCTAAATAGATTTCTGCTTCTTCACAATCTGAGATGCGTATAATTCTCTTCTTGTTAATAGTTTCATATGATATAGTTCTCGAGCCCATCTTTGTAGGTACCCATCACCCAGGAGTATAGAAATAATTTATAATTATCCCTTAATTGTCCATACGTATATCATTCCTGCTTATCAAACACACTCCATTGCTCTTAGCTGCAACAAGTTTCACGACTGGTTCAAAATTGAATTGTGGTGACAGACCGACACTAACATATTTCGATTTACTTTTATTTGAAAAAGACTGCACATTGTTAATTAAAATATCACGAAATCCATTTTAATTCATAACATTCACAATCTTCGCCTTTTCTACCGCTTGACGTAATATGTTCTCCATTACATACGATACTACGATACTGATTTCACATGTACTCCCTTTGCATTTATATCCTACCTTCCCCTCTATTTCTACCGTCAAGGTTACCAACGAGACCTCGACAGCCACACTGCAAGCTATTTCCGCAGCCCAACCTTTTCAAGGTTTTCTTTCATGGCTTTGCTCAAGGTTATGCTAATAACTGTGAAGGTGTCACCATGCCCTTCTACGTACCACAATCTCAAGGTCCCACAATCTCAAGGTCAATCCCTACTTTCACTTCCATCATTTGCAACTTTACACAATATCAAGGTCAATCGTATTATTTAACAAGGTTCCCTAGATACATGTCTTTACAAGGTCATTTCTTCCTTTAAAAGTAGGGGTAACTACACATATAGTATTGTGTTATCTCCAACAGTGTCGGTATGTCTACTAGCCCACTACAAAGTGATTGTAATGCTAGGGAGTCTACCAACCATTATCATTTCTTAATCTAAGTGCGCGGCGAGCATGTGAACTAATATCAAACTGGATGCAATTTGAAAAAACGAAATACTGCCTTCTACGACAATAGAAGCGCTAAAGAATACATATGAAGAAGTGGAATACTGAACGGTTTGCCAACCCGGATAAACGAATTCGCTACTTCTTCCATCAAGCCTTCATGGGTAATTTAGTAAATTATTCACACACATTTGCCCTTCATACCCGTTATCATCTTGTGGGTCATATGCATTTATGCTATGACTGCTACAAAGCATTGCAACCAAGTACTACCGAGTTACTGACCACCATACGCATATGGATAGATGGGTCGCAATTTAGCAATTTTGTCAAACCAAGAATACTGGTGCTCATCGTGTAGAGCGCCTCTAACAATGTTACGCGAGGTATATGAGGACGATAGTAGTAAACCGACACTTGCGCCGCCATCTTGAATTTTCTGGGGAAAACCTCCCTTTCACTTTTTTTATATGCCCACGTGGGAGACCTCATTTTCCACCCTTATTTTTACTCGCTTACGTGTAGGACGTATTTTTATTGTGAGACCGTGTTTTCAACCCTTTTATCCTAATTATTTTTTACACACCCACGTGCGAGACCGTATTTTCAACCCTTTCTTTTCGAAGGCCCTCTTCAACCTAATTATTTTTACTCGCTTACGTATAGAACGTGTATTTTCACCCCTATTTTTTAGACACTCACGTGTAGGACGTGTTTTTTCACCCTATTTTATGACAGCTCACGTATAGGACGCGTATTTTCTACCCTATGGGTCAACCCTAATTAGCGCCTTTTTTGCACATGCTCACGTGAGGGGCAGGTCTTGGTGCTGGGGCTGGACCTGGACTTGGACTTGGGGTTGGTCTTAGGGTTATTTTTGATGGTAATAAGGTCCTTCTGGCTATATTAAGAACAGTGCTCCTGGAGGTTAGGCAATTGCACACGCATACAATGTTGGAAAATGCATAATTAATAAGATATTATTATTAAAATTATCGACCCTATTGTTTTAAAATGGTCACATGCTATTGGATGATCTTTTACCTATACGAGAAAACGTATTTCTAATAAGGAGGTTCTTGTAAGACACGTGTAGGACTTCGCAACTTGTTCTCAGGCCTTCGCCCCCTGACCGGAGATGGTGTGGGAATCTAACCTTATAAGACAAGTGTAGAGCTTAGCCCCTATCGTGGCCCCCTTGATGCAATTGTATGTTGTTCTAACTTAATGTTACAGCTGTAGGCCTTCGCCCCGTCATACAAAATTGTATTCTAATAAGGAGGTTCTTGTAAGGCAGGACTTGTATCAGCGTCTGCGCCCTAGCACCTTTGAGTAAAAATTGATTTTAGCGCCATCTAGTGGCGAATATACTAATGAACATTTTCTATAATAGAAGCTGATAATGCACACCTCTCTCTTGCTCTATCTTGTTTCTTCCTCCCCTCTCTCTCTCTTTCCCTCTCTTTCTCTCTCTCTCACACACACACACACACACACACACACACACACACACACACACACAAACAAATCAATTAATTAATCAATCTCAAACAAATCACGCTCGAACATCATATAAAACTCAATCAATCAACCGAAATTATGTCTTACAGTTTGCGGAAACCAGATTACAGTTCAAACTGAATGCATTAATGTCTAATTACATATGACGTGAAATAATAAATAATTTCTACCCTAATGCAATGATGCTTTATGTATA
>JARFJB010001950.1:0-197500 GCA_036346205.1 Vesta saturnalis | reverse complement strand
TTGTATGACGGGGCGAAGGCCTACAGCTGTAAGATTAAGTTAGAACAACATACAATTGCATCAAGGGGGCCACGATAGGGGCTAAGCTCTACACTTGTCTTATAAGGTTAGATTCCCACACCATCTCCGGTCAGGGGGCGAAGGCCTGAGAACAAGTTGCGAAGCCCTACACGTGTCTTACAAGAACCTCCTTATTAGAAATACAACGTTTTCTCGTATAGGTAAAAGATCATCCAATAGCATGTGACCATTTTAAAACAATAGGGTCGATAATTTTAATAATAATATCTTATTAATTATGCATTTTCCAACATTGTATGCGTGTGCAATTGCCTAACCTCCAGGGGCACTGTTCTTAATATAGCCAGAAGGACCTTATTACCATCAAAAATAACCCTAAGACCAACTCCAAGTCCAAGTCCAAGTCTAGGTCCAGCCCCAGCACCAAGACCTGCCCCTCACGTGAGCATGTGCAAAAAAGGCGCTAATTAGGGTTGACCCCCATAGGGTAGAAAATACGCGTCCTATACGTGAGCTGTCATAATATAGGGTGAAAAAAGACGTCCTACACGTGAGTGTCTAAAAAATAGGGGTGAAAATACACGTTCTATACGTAAGCGAGTAAAAATAATTAGGTTGAAAAGGGCCTTCGAAAAGAAAGGGTTGAAAATACGGTCTCACACGTGGGTGTGTAAAAAATAATTAGGATAAAAGACACACACACACACGGTCTCACACATGGATGTGTAAAAATGGGGGTGAAAAAATACGTCCTACACGTAAGCGAGTAAAAATAAGGGTGGAAAATGCGGTCTCCCACGTGGGCATATAAAGAAAGTGAAATGGGGGTTTTCCCCAGAAAATCCAAGATGGCGGCGCAAGTGTCGGTTTACTACTGACGATTTATGCATACTCTGCGGTGAAGCGTATTATTTGGGCAGTTAATTTTTTTATAATGTATATATTGTATAATAAATTATTTCCTATTAGTATCTTACTGTGTTCTACGGTGAAAAGATGTGCGACGTGCCACCAACCTTTTATTATCCTCAGTATTACAATTGCTTCTATAAACGTTTACTTACGTATAGAATATGGCCTGGAGTTTACTCACCTTCATCGCTTGCAGCAGCAGGGTTCATTTCCACATCTTCAGACGATACGGTTGAATGCTATATGTGTGGAGTTCGAATTAACCGATGGCAACCATCGGACACTCCGCTACAGGAACATCTCCGATGGGCACCACACTGCACATACACTCAATTACTTGCACCACGTTGACGCAGGAGTAATGATACAGAAGTGGAAAGGATCTTTTGCACTTGTACTAAATCAAAATGTTTTATTCCTTTTCGATAAAAAATTATATAACTGAATAATAAACTGATTACATTTCTATATACAACATATACGTATATAAACATATCATTTTCTTTTTTTCTATTGTGTTTATTGTTAAAATTGTGGCATCAGACAATCGAAATACTTTTTTGAACTGGCCTTGGTGAAGTGAAATATAGATATGTGTATATGTAGGGCGCACAACTTGCCTTGAGAATGTGTAACCTTGAATAAGTGTGAGGTACGAATGACATGCATATTGCGACGTACGACCTTGGGGAAGTGGTGCACACGAATGACCTTGCAAGTGTGTGACCTACGTCAAGTGGGACGTATGCGGTGACCTTGAGAATGTGGGACCTTGGAATTGTGTATTCCAAAGTCTCCAATCGTACCCACTCTCCCACTTACTGCACATTTTGCTAGGTTCAGACAAAAAATTGCTTTCAAAATATACATAATCATAACTTTGGGTTACTGAACCCTTCAGAACCCTAACTCCGCTCCTTCCGATCCTATCCTGACTGCACCTCTATTTTTAGTCCCACCGCGCATACAAACTTAATGTATGTATGTTGGGAATCCATGATTGTGGCTAAAGTAGCTTGAAAAGCTCAAGCAGGCAGCCCCCTGAGAAGGAAATAAAACACGTGGCGTTTACCTTTTCCTAACTGATAGCGTTGTACCTACCAGGTACTAGGTAGCAAACCATTACAACAATAATTCAATACATTAGTATTTTGCAGAGATACTTTATTGAAGCCATTCAATTTATTAATGATTTTATTCAGTTAAACGGAACCCCGATATTGTGTATTCATATGTCAAATGGGTACTAAGATTTGTGGCAATAAAATCTGCAAATGTCGGGCTAAATTCAACGGGATCGTATCAGGTCGTAGCAATTTTTGGCGGCGTTTATAAAACCCAGCTTTACAAGAATTACCGAATTCAGGATTATTAAATATAGGCGTTACTCTATCGTTAAATTAGGTAAAGCGTACATAAATACGAGGTCTAACCACTGATTAGATAGGAATTAATAGGGGGACTTACTCCGTTGAATAACCATCTCCTCGACCTTTGCAATAGAATCTGAAATTACAACGCTTCAACCCATACAAGAAAACAAATGCATGCGCACGCAAGCAGTCATGTACACATATAAACGCGCGCGCGCATACACACACGCACTTATTTTTTATGGTGTCTTGTACATAAGAAAGTAAAACTTCTGGAGTGAAACAACACACGACCTTTCTAACCAACTAACTAGAAATCAAGAGATAATATGTTATGTTCTTAGGATAATATTACGCAGTTCTTTCCAATATCTTCATAATGAAAATATACAATATCGTCACACATATTGCTATAAATTTGGTCACTATTCAGATATTAAAAAAACTGAACGAATACTTAAATTCCACTTTAAGTGTTTTTTCTGACGAATGACCAATAATTCAATTAAGACAATTTAAACGCAACATGTGCTGAGGTTTTAAACTGACATACGAGGGCAGGATGATTGTCATCCAGCCTGAGAATGAAAGAAAAGTATGTTTCAATAAAAATATTATTATTTTTCAACATAATCTCCCAAATGTTCAATACATTTTTCTGGCAATGTTCTAATGCTTTAATGCCATCACGAAAGAAATTTTCTTCGAGTCCAGATAAATAGGCATTTATCGCGGCTTTAACATACTCATCCGGTGAAAATTTTTGCTCCCCTAGGGAAATGTTTAGTTTAGGGAATAGATAAAAGTCAGATGGAGCTAAGTCGGGCGAATAAGGCGGATGGACAAGTAAATTATATCGTAATTCGCGAAACGGTACTGGTGTGAGAGCGGGCATTAACATGATGAATAATGATATTTTCACGCGCTAAACCAGGCCTTTTTTCGCGGACTTTTTCATTTAACATGTCCAGAAGATTAGCATAATATTCTCCATTTATTGTTTGCCCCTTTGGAAGGTAATCGACAATTATAATTCCCTTCGCATCCCAGAAAACCGACGCCATAACCTTTCCAGCAGACTTTGTTGTCATCGCTTTTTTTGGAACCGATCAACCAGGTTCCGTCCACTGCTTAGATTACAGTTTTGTTTCCGGGCTATAGTAATGAACCCAAGTTTCATCAGTGGTGATGAACAAAATCAATTGAATTTATTTTTAAACGGTCCAGAGATTCTTGTGATACGTTTTTGTTCTGTGAATAAAGGCGGCACCCATCTTGAAGATAGCTTTTTCAAACCTAATTTGTGTGTTACAATATTGAACATCCGTTTTTTTCGAAATACCCATAGTACTGACAATTTCACTCAATTTTAGTCTCCGATCTTCTCTCACCATATCATGTATTATTTCGATCATTTGTGGTGTAATGACACTTCTAAGGCGTCACGGTCGATGTTCATCCTGAACGTTTGTCTGCCAAGTTTAAACTCAGTCACGCAACCTTTTATGGTCGCATATAAAAGAGCAGAATTGCCCAAAACGTTTTGGATTTCTTCAAAAACATCTGCATTCTTTAGACCTTTCAAATACATAAACTTAATGACAGCACGTTTCTCAAAATTATCCATAGCAAAATAATCCAAAACAGTTTCACTTTGTGGAGCTGCTAACAACAAACTATTTGACAAATTGATGTCAGATTTTCAATGTGATCAACTTAAACATGTAACTTTAAAATTTCAGAGTAACTGTTAGTGTATTACGGCCCACTTTTTGAAGACCGGCTAATAATCATCCCGCTCTCGTAAATATTTATTACTTCTAATAATGTATCAAATTTAAAATGTTTACTTTAGTTTCGTGTAAAATGGGTTTTAAGCTTTTATCACAAATTAACTTTAAGTACGTGACGCTATATTCCGTATCTAAAAGTACAGCGCGATCAAAAATACCCGACACAGCCTCAATATGACGTTAGTAACCATTTGTAGTAACATGTGTTTCTTTTCTTTCTGTCCTTTGCAAAATTTTGAATAATTTGGGCACTCCTAAACATTAAACGTAAAATGCCAATTTTGACGTTATATTTAGTATGGGCACACAATCACGTATATGGCGGCAAATGGTGACTAACATCATGTTTCATAAGAGTGGCTGTGTCACTGATTTTGATATAGGTAATCCAGCGAAAAAACATGAAGGAACCACACTGCTTTGTCGTTTACTGTCCTTCAGATAGTTTACAAATATTTAATAACTGCCAATTGAATCGTGAGTTGATATTCTTTCAAAAGATTCTGAGTCAAAAGTATCTAAGTGCAAGTCCTTATTCCATCTCCTTTATCTTTACATCTGAATTAGGTTCATCATTTTCAGAAGAAAGTTCTGAATCTGAATCTGCTTCCTCGGAAGAAGTAATGAATGATGGAATATTTAGAACAGAAATTCACCCTATTAGTTTTGTCCAGTCTTCCAAAATTATTTTTCGCAGTGATTATATAACCTTACCACATGTCGGACCTACATTTTGAAAGAGCAAGCCGCCATAAATTTGCAACCCTGTCTTTTGATTTAGGTTGTGAATTTATGTTCTTATTATAGAAGGCCTTGCAATAACCTCATGCCAACTCAATTGGATTGTATTGACAACGGTATAGGGGTAAACGAAGGACTTCATGACCATGCTTTTTTAAATGTCTTCAATTACAAACTGTTTAGTATGATGTTCTCCAAATGGTTTAATCAACTCCCACAATTGTTTTTTTGTTAAATTGTCGTTTATTTTCACATTATGGTTAATAAAAAAATCCTGCATTTGAGATTTGTTGCTAGAAAAAGTTGGTGGTTGGTTCAACAACATGTTTTTTTTTGCATAGTTGTTTACGTCCATTAAAAATTTTGTACTTGTACCCCATGGATTTTATAATTTTGAATAAACTTGATCTACTACCCTTAAAATCCAAATGTTCGCGACTGTCGGCCAAAAGTTTGTCGATCGTAAAATGTTCAGATTTTGAATTGTATTGCCAAATGATTCGCTGTAAATCCTTCCGAAACTCATAATTTTCGAGTATATCGTCACTAGTAGTTGTTGGTTGACATAATTTAGTAAAGTTTGTCTGTTCGTCACATCCGTTCACAATTTTATTTATGCTCTTTACAGAAACCTGAAAACATGTTAATTTAATATATTAATCTATTTCTTATAAGCTTAAATCACTTACATAAAATATTTTTCAATTAAAGCTTTTGCACGAGGAACTTTATTATTTATGAAACTGCAAAAGGTTTTTTGTATATAATTTTTTAGGCATTTTGAAGTTTTTAAAGTGGCAATATTAATCAATTGCAAACTTTCAAACTGCTCTGAACTTTGCTATGGAAATCGATACTTAAAAAAATCCTCATTTTTAATACTTAAAAAAGCAATATATATATATATATATATATATATATATATATATATATATATATATATATATATATATATATATATATATATATATATATATACTATTGAAGTCACCAGCCGTTGCGTCATTAATTGTGTACCAATACTATAATTATAATTTACCATAAAACTTTAATAAAATTTGCATTAAATCCAAAATGTCATCGTAAGTACAGTTGGTGTTAAAAGTCATTAATCGTGCAGGGTTAGCAACCATGTTTTATCCTTGTCGCACACTTTGCAGTACGTATTTATAACTGTAAAACTTAAAGCAGTTCAGAAAGTGAAACTGAATAAAATGTCATTTTTAGTTATATTTTACATGTTCATGTTTTTTCTGTATTCTGATCAAAAGCTTATGAGTAAATCATGCCTTGTACTTCATACATACAGCATATTTAAACAATATTGTATTACTCCGGGTAAGAGTGGTCTGGTTCTAGCAATGCATAACACAGTTATTGATATTCTCGAAAGGATTTTTTACATTAGTAGGTATGCAGTGTGAAAGCAGGTCAAACGAAAACAATTTAGAAAAGTACAAGAACTGTTTTGTTATCTCAATGTGGGTGTATCTAGCTACAATCTATAATTTGAAGGACCATCTCCATGTATGTGAGCATGGAGAAACTCATTGCATTATGAGGTATTGAAACTCAGTACTCGTAAACGAAGTCTCTATTTACAAACTATACAATGAAATTAGTATTTGCGAACACTAGAGTCGCCTTACAAATGTACGTCTAGCCAAACAAATTATATTCTAAATTTAAGTACTTACGGTTTACAATGGAATAGTGCTAACTAAAGGATATATGCATTTATAATACAATTAGCTGATTTAAACTTATTTTCTATTCCATGTGCTTCAATCGTTAAACCAATTCTATTCTATCTTCTATTTTCTATTTTCTCTTCTTGTGTGTGTGTGTGTAAAATTCTTGTAACCAACCACAAAATCGTATTCACGTCACGTGGACAAGAGATGCGTTAATGTATGTGTAACGATGTTTGCGAGAACGAATTGTGTGTTGCATATATGCAGGTAGGATAGTTATGGAATATGAATAATTAATTTAGGAAATGCAGGTACGGAACATAACCGCCCACCAAAATCAACATAATTTGGTGATTTTCTAAATCGAACACCTAAATTAACGCGAATACTTTAATATATATAAAAAGAGTAAAAAATAAAAATAAAAAAACGAACAAACTAAACCGAAACAACTGATGGTAAACCTGTTTCATTGCAACGGCAAGGGGCACAGTTTCACCAACGGGCGCTTACACAGGCCTTGTGTGGTGCGGACTGTAGCAACGCGCGCAATATCATCCTTACCGGGATGCAAACTGACTATTTTGCCCAATCTCCATTGAAGGGGAGGGGCTGCATCATCCTTGATGAGGACTAGCGTACCAATGTCACTTGGTTCGAACGTGCGGGTTTTAGACCATTTACCGCGTTGATACAAAGTGTGAAGATATTCATCTCTCCACCGTCTCCAAAAGTCTTGTTGTAACCTTTGGACTAATTGCCATCTATTTAGGCGCAAAATATTTAAATGTGTTAAATTTGCATCGGGAGGTGATGTCAAAGGTTCTAATGTCAAAAAATGACCGGGTGTAAGTACGTTCAGGTCATTCGGATCTGAACTCAAAGTGCACAAGGGGCGCGAATTTAATACTGCCTCTATTTGCACTACGAGGGTATTCAATTCTTCGTATGTAAGAACTTGCTTACCTATAACTCTAACTATGTGGGTCTTCACGGACTTAATGCCGCTTTCCCACAAGCCACCGAAGTGTGGTGCGGTGGGGGGGTTGAAATGCCATTCAATGGCTTCACTATCCACAGCGAGTTTAAATTGTGTGACCAACGCTTTGTTGGCGCCGATGAAATTAGTACCACAATCACTAAAAATGCGATTGCAGCGTCCACGCCGGGCAACAAATCTCCGTAGAGCAGCGAGAAAGGTGTCACTCGACAGATCTGAAGCGATCTCTAAGTGCAATGCTTTAGTGGCAAAGCAGACGAACAAGCATAAGTACGCTTTGGCGGGCTTAGCACCGCGTCGTCTCGACATGTGAATCGGAAACGGACCACCAAAATCTACACCTACACAACTAAATGCCTTGATTTGGTTGACTCAGACAGTTGGCAAGTCTGCCATGGGGGGTTCAAACGAAATAGGTCTTGCTTTGAAGCAAGAGTAACGCAAAGACAAAGAACGATGAATTGCTCTGCGAGCCGAAACTATCCAAAAATTCTGTTGCGTTAAGTACAGAGTTGTATTTACGCCAGCGTGTTTGTTCTCTAGGTGAACTTGTTCTATGACCAAATGTGTCAAGCGATGTCTTCCAGGTAACAAAGCTGGATGTCTCGTATTAAAGGGCAACGAAGCATTATCAAGCCGACCACCCACTCTTAAGATTCCCTCACTATCTACAAACGGCGACAATTTTTGCAGATTTCGAGAGCAGGGTTGTCCCTTAATAATATGGGCGAATTCGAACTGAAATGATTCAAGCTGAACTACTCTAACTAAACAAAGGAGTGCATGGTGCAGCTCATGCTGCGTTAAAGAGCCAGTACAATTTACTCTTTTACAGCAACTATTTATAAAACGAATACAAAGGGCTAGGATTCTTTGAATCTTGCGTAGCGATGAAAAGCGATCTATCAAGTCTATAAAGTCATTGCGCACTACTTGCGCAGTAAACGCGACGTGTTTTAATTCACAGTCTATATCATAGGAAGATGAAACTAATGTTTCTCGAGGCCAACAATCTTCTGTCTGAGAAAGCCAATTAGGACCCGCCCACCAAAGGGAGCAATTGCGTAACTCCTCTGGAAGAAGACCTCGCGAGGCTGGATCCGCTGGGTTGTCACACGAACGAACGTGACGCCAACAACTAGGAGCTATGCGTTCTTGAATATGCGACACTCTATTGGCTACAAAGGTTTTCCATTTATATGGAGCGGAACGTATCCAAGATAAGGCGACTTTGGAATCACTCCAAGCAACTATGCGATTGATTTCGACTAAATTCGAATCCGATTTCAAAACGAACGAAACTAAATTTGCAAGCAAAACTGCTGCCAGCATTTCTAAGCGGGGGATTGATAATCGTTTAAGTGGGGCTACTTTGGATTTAGCCATAACGAACGAAACTAACGCACGATTATCCACTACAAAGCGAAGATAAACGACGGAAGCGTAGCCTAACTCGGACGCATCGCAAAATACGTGTAACGAACACTCTACGAACGAAAGTGGCTTAGAACAACGAGGAATTTGCAGGTTTGACAAAGTGTCAAGCGATGATTTATACCTTTCCCATTGACTACGAACGTCTTCTGGGGGCTCTGCGTCCCAATCTAAACCTAGGATCCACAGATGCTGTATTAATCGTTTGGCGAAAAAGGTTAAAGGGCATAAAAATCCCAAAGGATCGTATATGCGCGCGACCTCCGACAAAATTGCTCTTTTGGTGCAAAGGGCGCCCACTGGTTTAACAACAAAGGAAAAGGAATCTATCGATGCGTGCCACTGAAGTCCTAAAATCTTCGAGACTGCCGAATTGTCTTCCTTGAAGACAAATGGATGCTTCTGACAATGATCCGCAGGCAACGAAGCTAGCAACGACGGGGAATTGGCTGACCATTTGCGCAATTCGTAACAACCGGAACGCAATAGTTCGATCAGTTATTTTTTCAACTCTAATAGTGACTCTATACTATCCGTTCCACAAGCAAAATCGTCTACGTACAAATTCGAGAGTATCGCTTGGGATGCGAGCGGAAAGCTCTCTTGACCGTCTTGCGCTAATTGCAAGAGGCACCTAATAGCTAAAAAGGGCGAAGATGCGTAACCATATGTTACGGTATTCAATCTATAAGTTTGGATCGTCTCAGCGGTAGAGAACCTCCAAAGTATCAACTGGAATTGCCGATGCAAGTCCTTCACTAAAATTTGACGAAACATTTGACGAATGTCACAAGTGAACACAAAGTTAAACCAACGAAAACGGATTAGCATTGTACTA
This sequence comes from Vesta saturnalis, assembly GCA_036346205.1. Taxonomy (NCBI): domain Eukaryota; kingdom Metazoa; phylum Arthropoda; class Insecta; order Coleoptera; family Lampyridae; genus Vesta; species Vesta saturnalis. The sequence continues at coordinate 187,694 of JARFJB010001950.1, read as the reverse complement.
ATGTCGCTTTGGAGCTTTGGACCCGCAAGAAGTGTCTCGTTCATGGAGATACCTGTGCTATCCTTAGCCGAAGCGTCGAAAACTACGCGAATTCTTTCAGGATCATTTTCTCTGAAAATCCAATGATGCGGTACGTAATAGCTACGTGAACTATCAATTTCCGAAGATGGAACTAATGACATGTGCGCAGAATCTAAATAATCTTGCATGAATCCCTCATACCTTTCCCGAGTGTTGGGATGCGAATTCAAACGACGTTCAAGTGCCAAAAGTCGGCGATGTGCGATTGCTCGCGATCCTGCAAATGTTGGTAGCGACGTAGTGTCCTTAAAAGGCAACGAGACTGTGAAGCGACCCGAGTGATCTCTAGTGTGTGTCTCAACAAACGAATTTTCAACGATTTGGTCTTCAGACGACGTGACACATTTGCTAATAGGTACCTCCTCCACATTCCAGAACGATTTAAGGGTGTCATCAAGTGACGGTTCAAGCGAAACGAAAAATGAATGGGGTGGTGGCTGCGGTTGAGTTTCTACAATACAATTAGTGGGACCTATTAATACGATACCGAAAATGGTGTCCATGGCGGCTGGACCATCGATGTTTCCATCTATATCGCCGAAATGGAAAACCGATCCACGAGCTATTTGCGGAAATACGTCAGCACCTAGAAGGAGATCAATATTCCCTGGTATGTTCCAACTAGGATCCGCTAAATTGACATTCGAATACCTAGTACTACTATCTATACGCGCATGAGGAAGTTTCGAACAAATTTTCCGAATTATGATGGCATTCAAGTCCATCGAAACAGTTGAAGAATCGACAGGCCTAATTTGGCAGCTGACATTCCCACGACTAACTCTAACTGAAGTGTCACCAAGACATGCGATTGAACCAGATGTTCGATTGTAGACCAGACCCAGGCGATTACGACAATTTTCTGTTACGAAACTAACTTGGCTACCTGGATCGCAAAGCGCTCTAAAAGTTTGGTATTTACCCCAACGGTCTTCAATCTCTAAACGAACAGTAGCTAACAACGTGGTTGTGGACGAACTAGTACTATTTGCGGACCTCACTGAGGTTAAAGCTAATGGTGACTCACGAGATTCATCATTCGATTGCGAAGAGTCTTGAGTGGTAATACTTTGTGTCAAATTCTTATCGGAAGTGTTTCCGAAATGCAACAACGAATGGTGTCGTACCGAACAATGACGACACGACGATTTCGACTTGCAATCTTTAACTAAATGTTGCGGACTCAAGCAGTTCAAACAAAGACGAGACGATCTGACCGCTCTATAACGATCTTGGGGCTTGAGTTTACTAAAACGAACACATGACGAAATTGAATGCGAATGTTCTTTGCAATACGAACACGAAGATGTAAACGATGATTGGTTAGTCGTCGCTGCGAATGTATGTTGAGGACGTTTGTTGTTCCAACTGCTACTACTACTAGCTACCTTCGAGTTCACATTGTGACTACTACTTGATTTTGCGGAATTCGACGAACTACTATTACTACTAAGCGAAGTTGCTTCTAGAGCGCGATATTGATCGCTGAGGAATTGTTTGAGCACCTCAAACTTATGAAGTTGAGGTTGAGGATGGTTCAATTCGAAACGTTTGCGAGTTTCTGTGGCCAATTTCTCTAATAACCAATTGAACAAGGTAAAATCCCAATGATCAAGATCCTCCACCTGATCAAGGGCTGCTATATTTTCTATAAAACTATTCAAAAGGTCTCGCAAGGCTTTCGGATACTGCGAACTTACCTTTTGAGCCTTTGCCAGGTTTTGCCAGTAAAATGTGGCCAAAACCCTACTACTTTGATACCTATCTATTAATGTTTTATATGCAATTTCATAATTGATTGCTGTCAACGGTAAATGTTAAAGTTAACGGTTCTTTGGATAATGTAGAGAGCAAGTATTGAAATTTCTCTACATCCGACAAGGCTTCATTTTCATGAATTACTGTATTAAACAAATCTTGAAATGTAGGCCAATCTTTGAGTGACCCATCAAATTTGGGCAACTCAATTCTAGGCAAGCGAATATGCGATCTACTATTACTCTCTAAATTTGATTGCAAAACTATCGAACTAACGGGCGATGTGGTTACTCTTTTGTATATGTCCTAATGACGTATATACACCTTTAATCTCATAAAACATTTCATCAATTTCGATGTCTAATTTTGACAATTCACTCCAATCCTTTGCACTTTCGTCAATTAGAGTATCTCTAAACGTATCTTGGAATTCTTTAAAAATAACTTGCGCATTTTCAAAGGCAGCACTAAATTTTGATTGTAATGACTCATCTTTATTAACTCCTAAAGCTACGTTATGTATCGATTGCAATTTTAACATTGTTCGCTTTGCTAACACGAACGTTTTTTCTACAGTATAAACCATTGCGATAATTATTAAGTAACAACTAAACAATACGATATGGCAATTCTAATGTTACAACAAAACTATATTTTTTTTTATTCGATGCAACATGTACGCAATTGCGATTCGAACCAAAATCTACTGGCTGCTATAACGAACAAAAGCGAATAAATAACCAAAGCAATAACGACTAACTAAATGTACTAATTTAATTGCTTTTATCACCTAGGAAACTTTGTGCCAGTACGCCACTGCTATGTAATGGTAAACCATCAGCTGTGTTTTATTCGACCGACAAACCGAAATAATAAAATTCAATCTAAGTGATTACATTTGTATAACCAGCTCGTTCAAATGTTCGCAAATACTGTCAACTATAAAATGAACTATAAATCCAAAGCGGGTTAACTATGCGGCGCGAAGGTCCAAGGTTTTGTTATCTCAATGTGGGTGTATCTAGCTACAATCTATAATTTGAAGGATCATCTCCATGTATGTGAGCATGGAGAAACTCATTGCATTATGAGGTATTGAAACTCAGTACTCGTAAACGAAGTCTCTATTTACAAACTATACAATGAAATTAGTATTTGCAAACACTAGAGTCGCCTTACAAATGTACGTCTAGCCAAACAAATTATATTCTAAATTTAAGTACTTACGGTTTACAATGGAATAGTGCTAACTAAAGGATATATGCATTTATAATACAATTAGCTGATTTAAACTTATTTTCTATTCCATGTGCTTCATAATCGTTAAACCAATTCTATTCTATCTTCTATTTTTCTATTTTCTAATATGCAGGCATGCTGGTGATTCGAAAGCTTTCTTGCTAATAATAATCTGTCAGAACGCAATAGCGACACCGACCTCTTCTTGTGTGTGTGTGTAAAATTCTTGTAACCAACCACAAAATCGTATTCACGTTACGTGGACAAGAGATGCGTTAATGTATGTGTAACAATGTTTGCGAGAACGAATTGTGTGTTGCATATATGCAGGTAGGATAGTTATGGAATATGAATAATTAATTTAGGAAATGCAGGTACGGAACAAGAACATTGTTTCTCTAAACCAAATTGTTGTATTTTATTATTATATATAATAGGTATACAGTATCTATTTGTTCCTAACCTAAAATGTGTATAAGCAATCAGTCTGACAACACGTATACTTGACAGCGCTGATTATCACGTCATTGATTTAGTAAGTTTTAACCTATGACGTACAACGGCTGGTGGCTTGAATAGCGTATAGTTAAAGCCAAACAAAGTGGCGCGCACGTCATCAGCGCTTGATGACGTTTACATTTACAGTATTGCCAGATTGATCAGGAAATATTTAATTTCCCAGCAAATAATATTTCTTATTCAACCACAAATAAATATTAATTACTGAATTGTTGGTTGCATAAATAGCTACACATATATTTGTAACTGTTCTCATATTTTTTCGATAAGAAAATAAATAAATAAATAAACAAGTAAATAATTAAATTATTTATTGACAGATATAGGTAAGCTATTTCAACATTTACACTAAAAAGCGTCAAAACCTGATTCATTTTTAAATCTGATTTGTTATTAGTGTCATTGTCATCACTTTCAAAATTTATAGTTAGAGGACGGACCTCTGGGCGCTCAAATATTCTTTCCCCTCTCATACCACCTAAAAATTTCTTCGGTGTGTTTTAAAGAATTTTTCCACACATCAGGAGTAACCAGTAAAAATTTTTTGCTATGCCCCAAATTAATTCAATAGGGTTGAATATGCAATGGTAAGGAGGAAGACGTAAGACTTTATGTCCATACTGTCCTGACAGCTCGTCCACTACATACTTTTTGGGTGGTGTTAATACCTAACTTAAGGGAGCTGTTATTGGTTAACCCTCCCTTCTTACTATGTAAATATTCAACCTGTTGTGTACTGGATAACATCCAATTCAATATCTAACTGAATCTGCTACAGAGCAGTCAACATAGAAACAAACATAGTCACTGTGGCAATACACGTTTACAATAACAAGTATTATTTATTTAGTTTAATGGGCACTCGATAAGTGGCTTAATCAGCACTGTATCGCGCTAATTTGATTTAGCTAAAAAACATTGGTCCTTCGAGACGGATTTACGGTTAAAACGTGTTATCAAACATAAAAAATTTAGTTGTAATAACGCGAATCGTGAGTGATTACCAGTCAAATTACTACGAATTATTCAACAACGTCCAACAATAAAGAAAAGGATTTCAATAATACCGACAAAATCAAAGAGTTGCATTACAAGCGCCTTAATTTTAAGACAAAAATAACTTTATTTCAAAAATTTATTAATGCTTTATCTCCTGATACAATTACCGAAACGAACATCTTTCACTTGCAACAAAGATTATTTAAATATGAATTAATATACGATCAATTTGAAGACATCCAAATTCAATTAGATCAACTTGAACCAGATTATGAGGAAAATTTAGAAGAAAGGGAACAATTATTTTTCATTATTATCTTAAGGTCAGAAATGATTAATCTTAAAAAACCGCTAACTGAAATAACAAATGTTTCCCAAACTACGCGTAATAAATCAGCTAACGTTAAATTACCTAAACTTAGAAAGAATCCCATCCTTTGATGACAGTTTTGTTAATTGGCGCACCTTTCATGACACCTTTGTTACCATTATACATAATGATTTAGATTTAACGGACGTTGAAAGGTTGTTATCTCACATCCGCTTTAAAAAATGAATCTGAGCATTTAATTAGCTCCCTTGATACATCCGACACAAATTATTCTATTGCATGGATTTTTTGCTGCAAGATAGGTACAATAACAAAAGAATTATGTACAATCACGTTCGAGAAATTATGGATGTCAGTAATATTAGTAATGGATCTCACGTGACCTTAAGGCATTTAATTGATACAATTCAAAAACATTTAAACTGTTTAAATGCGATTAACCAACCGGTTGAAAGTTGGGATGCTCTTTTAATTCCTATTTTGTTACCTAAATTAGATTTCAATACAATACATGAATGGGAATCATTTCTCACTAAAAAATTCGAATCGCGAAACGATATGTCCACTATAGACGAATTTATAAACTTCTTAAATGATAGACAGGGTGTGTTGGAATCTCTTTCAATTAATCAGCCGTCATCAGCCAATTTTAAACATTTTCAAAACACGAAACAGATAATGTCAAGGCATTCGGCTCAAGCGCAACAGTAGCGGCAAATTGTGTAACTTGTAACGGTAAACACTACTTGTATCAATGTGAGGATTTTTTAATCTCCCCGTCAATAAGAGTCGAAAGCTTAGAATATAAAAAACCTTATATTCTAAGGTCGAAAGAACAAAATAATTACATTTATGCTTAAATTGTTTTAAAAAAGGAGATAATTCATTTCAATATAAAAATGCACACACTTGCAATTCGTGTCATCGAAAACACAACACATTACTTCATATTTCCAATTCAGGTCTAGAATTACCTAAAATTGAACCGAGCTGGTAGTGTAGTGGTGACACGACCTGCTTAGCATTCGGGAGGTAATGGGTTCGATTCCCGTTACAGTCTACATTGTATGAGGTTTTTTCAGGGGTTTTCCTCATACACATATAGCGGCATGGTCACTGCGTATATGCACTTCATGTGCGGCTACTTAGGCGAATGCTGGGGTAGTACTTTCCCCCTCAGAACCCTAACTCCGTTCCTTCCCATTCTATCCTGACCACACCTATCCTTAATCCCACCTTGCATATATACGTATTGTATGTATGCTGGGAATCCATGATTGTGGCTGAAGGAGCTCGGGAAGCACGAGCAGACCGCCCGCCCTCCCACTTGGGGAGGAAATGAAATACGTTGCCTTTTCCTTTTTTTTCCTACCTAAAATTGATCGGAGCAATATAAAGTTAATTTAATGCAGGTACAGGCGATTAATGAATCATCTCAACCATCGGCGTCCTTAACAAGTTACGGTAGATTACGGTACATTAAACAAAAATAAAGCTCCGTCGAAAGTGTTATTATCTACTGCATGTGTAAACGTTAAAGATAAAACTGGAAACATAATTATAGCTAGAGCCCTATTAGACTCCGCATCACAATTCAATTTCATTTCGGAAGAATTATGTAAAAAATGAACCTTAAACGACGTGAAACCGACGTATCAATCATAGTAATCAGTCAAACTCCCACAAAAATAATGGCACGCACTGAAATCGGAATTTATTCACGTTGTAATCATTATTCAGTCAGATTAGCACGTTTGGTTATTTCAAAAATTACGGACAACTTGCCATCCTCAAACTTTAATGCAAACAATTTAGATATACCTAGCAATTCAGGTATTAGTGGATCCTACTTGTAATAAACAAAGTAAAATAGATATTTTAATCGGTGCAAGTAATTTTTGGGAATTATTAGGCGTAGTACAAAACCAACTCGGTACAGGTAAATCGACCCTGCATAACATTAAATTGGGGTGGGTTATTTCTGGAAGTTTAAGTCGGAACGAAGATTAAATAAAAAGAACATTGGCTTACCTGTCACTAAATAAATTACAAGACGAAGTTTCGAAATTTTGGGAGATTAACGAATCTATTGAAAGGGTGACTCATTTAAGTGCAAAAGAAAAATACTGTGAGAATTTTTTCAAGGAAACGACTCGGCGTCACACAAACGGTAAATTTATTGTTAAGAAGATATAAATTGAAAATAATTGAAAATAAGCTTTATTAGACCACCTGCCATAGATATAAAGGTAAAACAAAAAATTAGAATAACAGGTTTTGCCTACAGGGCGTGGTTCCCTGAGCAAACCACTAGGAACGTTATTATAACTATTGTTATTGCAATTTTTTTAAAAATTCCATTATTCGGAATCAAACAAAACGAAACCATTTCTTTTGTCATTAAGACACAGTCCAATATTGCAAGAAGTACATTTCCACAGAGTTCTATGAGGTTCGTTTCTTGTGCTACATATGGCGCAACGTACTGATGTGGATCGGGCTGTCATATGTGCGTTCTTTGAATAACGAATCTCCTGTGGTATTATTGTCTTGAATTTATTTATTTGCTTTTCACTTTTTCTACCTCGTTTAGGTATCTCAGGATCTGCACCAATTAGTCCAGTAGCTACATTTAGTCGAAAAAATTTTAATGTCAATTCAGATTTTCCATTTCGTTGGTCAAACGCAATAAATTCATTAACCAACGCTACATCTACAAAGTAGAAAAAAATGCGGTGCCACCATTTGTGAGACTTCCGAACTACTTCGTACAACGACTTGTACATGTCAAACTTGTCTACATAGCTTATGTGGCAATTGTATTCTCTCACTAGCGAGAGACAGGTTATTTGTTCTCGAGATCCATTTTTCCTTTTGCGTCCAACAGTTTCAGATTCAGATGGATTATGGTAGTTACTTAGAATCTTTCCATTTCAAGCATACTATTCCGTCTTCCGATATACGCCAATCATATTCTCCTCTAAGAAGATTTTTGTCGTCTTTCAGATCAATAGGCAAATGTTTTCCATGTTTCTTTGCTGTACCACAGATGAAAATTCCATGTGCCAACAGATCTCTTTGTAATTCTACAGAATTGAAATAATTATCAAAGAACACTTAATGAAATTTTCCGGTAATGCTCCTAGTCAGATCAGTGACAACACGTTTCCCTAAATCCTTTTCAGCTTTGTCATTTATTTTCCCGGTATAAACTTGAAAAGCGCAAACATAGCCAGTAGAGTCTGCTCTTATCCACACTTTATATCCGCGTTTTATTGGTTTCATGGGTAAATACTGACGGATGCTACTTCGACCCTTGAAGAGTATCATAGATTCATCTACATTCTACAGCTTGTTTTTCGTTAGGACGGAAGGAAGCAAGAAACGTTTACGTCAATAGGTCTAGAAGGGGCCTAACTTTGTAGAGTTTATCGCATGCTTCATCTGTTTTCGTCGGTTGCCTTTCGTTGTCGTTGAGATGTAAATTACTAAGTAACCATGAGAAACGATCTCTTGACATCATAAAGCTTATGAAATAATCCCTCAGTTCAACCCTTGATGACCAATAGTCCTTATAGCTAGGAGATGTTTTAATACCCATTATTAGAGTCACGTCTAAAAATGTTTTTATTTCGTCCACAGTTGTTGGTATGAAACTATTGAGATTTCCACCGCTTTTTTGCGGTGCATATAGGTTGGTTTCAAAAACTATTTTGTCTAATAATGCAATCGGAAATAAATGTAAAAATACGTCAACGGGACTTTCAACACTGGTTGGTAACTCCGGTCCTACTTCTGCAAAAAATTCAATAACTTAGTACAATTTCTTGTATCAGTTGTCCAAATAACAGCTAAGTTTCTGTTTTGTAAAGTGGTAGATCATCGCCACTATCCCACTGTAAGTTATTATTTTGTTCAGTTCTGTTTCGGGTAGGTAAGTGCATGACTATAATTATCATCGTTACCGTGATCAAATGTCGCGTCCATTTCTTCCATATCTTCATTGTTGTGGTTTGAAAACATATCAGTTTCATGTAAACTTGATGCTTCTGATTCTAGGTCCGAAGGAATTTCATCTAATATTTGAAAAATTTGATTTGGATCTATATTTTCCAGATCAAGAGAAGACTACCTTGATGTCCCTAAAAATGGATGCAATGTATAAGTTCCTTGTGATTACGACACGAAACCACACAATAAATGATTGAACAAATTGAAAATTCTATCAAAGTCTCAGTAAATATGTAGTTTACGCACCTCTAGAGTAACTAAATGAAGTAAATAAATGCATTATTACCTGACATTGTTACTAAATTTGAGTAAAACAGGCCACAAATAAACTTCACAAATGAATCACTCTTCATCTAACCAACCACCACGTGTAAATGTTAAAAAGGCGCCAAAGTAAATAAAATAAATTAGTTCAGGGTAAGCTTTATAGTGTAGGCAACACACCCATCACTGTGGTTAGCGCATAATACCATTAGGAACCTCAGAAAAAAAATTAATTTGTGGTTACATTAGATGACTAGAGGTCCTCAAAGGGTTAAACCAAACCTTCAAGCTTATGTGATTCCAAAAACATAGCCATAAAACGATTATATTCTTTAGAAAAAAAATTACATGCCAATTCAGAATTAAATGGCAAGTATGTAAAGTTTATGAACGAATATAAACAAGTAATGCATATGACTGAAATCGGTGATACTTTAACGACTACCTATTTTCTACCTCACCACGGAGGAATTTCTACTAAGAGATTCCTCGACCACAAATTTAAGTCTTGTTTGATGGTAGTGGTATTTCCTTAAAAGACATTATGTTAATAGGAAAAATTATACAAAGCGACTTATTTTCAATTATTCTCCGCTTTCGCTTACATGCATACGTCCTAACGCAGATATATCATCGATGTTTAGACAGGTACTTATAGGTACATACAGATGACAGGCACTTACAAAACATAGTTTGGAGAGAAAACGTAGACGAACATTTAAAGGCCTATCAATTAAACACAATTACTTATGGTAAGAAGTCAGGGCCGTATTTAGCAACATGATGTCTCTATCAGCTTGCGTTAGATTTTGAAAATTCTTACTCTCATGAAGCGCAAATCACTAAAAACGACTTCTATATAGATTATTTAATTACAGGGTGTAATTGTATAGAAGAATTAAGATTAATAAGTAACATTAAACAAATACTGAGTATCTACGGCTGGATTTATTTTACGCAAATTTCCAAAGTGGCAAAGAAGCAATAGAGTATGAATTTTTATAGTTAGGTGATAAAACAAAAACATTAGGGATATGTTGGGAACCAATTTCAGACGCTTTATACTATATATTTTAAAATTTAAAGATGCAGAATCAGGTTACAAAACGAACTACATTGGCAATTACGGCTCAGTTATTCGCCCATTATTATACTTTCAAAATTAATTATTCAAGAATTATGGCATTTAAATATTAATTGGGACGAGTCAGTACCGACAAATCTATATCTCAGATGCTTCCGAACGTGCATAATGGTGCCAACGTTTATATACGTACTATTACAAACGGCACAATATCAAATTTTTTGTTAGCAGCTAAATCAAGGGTTGCACCCCTTAAAAATATAACTTTACCCAAATTAGAATTAAATGCGGCTGTCCTCTTAGCACAATTAATTCATAAAATTCGTTCTATTTTATCGATTACCATTAACAAAGAGTATCTCTGGTGTGATTCCATGATAACTTTATCATGGTTCAAAACTTCGCCTCAAAAAGGGGAAACATACGTCGCTATAGGGTGAGTGAGATTCTTTCATACACAAATATTAATAATTGGCATCACATTAAATCGGCAGATAATCCCGCGGACTTAATTTCACGAGGATTATTGCCACAATTTTTACAAGATTCTAGATTATGGTGGAGGGGAGCAAATTTCTTGAGTTCAAATAATGAGCTACCAACCGATACATTTAAAATGCTTAGTAGTGTTACAGAAGCAAAACGAATTACCTTCACGACCAGAATAGAATATGATATTTTTTCCACTCTGGTAAGTGTTAATTCATATTGCTATAGGTTTTATAAACAAAAACTCATTACACATTGATCCAACAGAAAGAGAGGAAGTTCTTGAAAAATTGATAAAGCTAGCACAATCACAATCCTTTCCGGCTGAAATTAAATTACTACTAGAGAATAAGGCGTTGAAATCCGATTTAGTTTTAATATGTTTAAAACCCTTTGTAGACAAGGATGGTTTGTTAAGAGTGGGAGGTCGATTAACTTTATCAAATTTACATTATTCTGCAAAACATCAAATAATACTACATAAACATCACATATTGACTAAATTAATTGCCGGAAACGAGCACGTGAGATTGTTGCACGGTGAATCACAAACACTACTAAACTTTTTACGAGAACGTTATTAGCCATTATCTAGACGCAATTTAGCTAAAAAGATGTGTGAAATGTTTCAAGGCGAACCCAAAAATTTCAAATATTTACATGGGCAAAAATACGTACTACACCTACTCCACCATTTTATCACAGTGGCGTAGATTATGCAGGCACATTTAAAAGCAGAGATCTACGTGTATGAGGATATAAAATTTATAAATATTATATATGCCTTTTCGTTTGTCTAAGCACAAAAGTTTTATATTTAGAATTAGTAAACGAGTTAACTACCGAAGCCGTATACCATCCTTTCGGACAATGAAACAAATTTTTCTGGTGCTAATCGCCAATTAATAGAATTGAATATGTTTTTTTAAAAAACAATGTTTCGAATATTATCGAAGAAACAGCGAATACAGATATACGATGGAAATTTGTTCCATCAAATTCGCCTCATTTTGGAGGAGTTTGGGAGGCAGGTGTAAAAGCGGTTAAAATCAATATAAAACGAATTTTAGGTGACAATATTTTAACTTTTGAGCAATATACCACATTACTAAAGCAAATTGAAGCCGTCCTTAACTCCAGACCTCTTTCTCCCTTAAGTTCCGATCCAAATGACTTAAATCCGTTGACCCTAACACACTTCCTCATACGTAAAAGCTTGATTGCAAATCGAGATTATCATTTACTATAGATTCCAAACAATCGTTTAAACCAATACCAGCAACTTCAATCTATGGTTCAGCATTTCTGGAAACGGAGGCAGAAGGAGTATTTACATAGGTTACAAATGCGCAATAAATGGAAAAAAACCAACGACGCCCATCAAAGTTGGTGATCTGGTAACCGTAGTCGACGACAACTTACCCACATGCACGTGGAAAATGGGCGAGTGACTACGTTTACGTCGTTATCTGCTGGCCGGTTGATTAAACTTTTATCACAAAATTTTACATTGAGAGGCGTCTAAACGCAACAAAAACAAGCTTGTGCACATACGTCATTTTATCTCAAAAGTATTATATTATATTTAGAGTTGTTTTTTTTACAAATTTTATTATACAATTTGCGCCGGAAACGTAGCTATATGAGACATGGAAATGCGTCATGGATGACGTGCGCGCCACTTTGTTTGGTTTTAAGTATAACACGTGTCTATTAATGATTGAAGCTGCCGTCATGTCAAATCTAGGAAATTTTTTTGCTTAGTATTTGCAACACTGAGAATTATATTGTATAATCAATCGGTTTCTACCTTTTTTGCCATAGTCGCACTTGTTTGTTTATCATTAGCTTTATTATAATTTTTCCGTTCATTCTTCACTCTTGTATTAATTTTTCGTTATGTTCACAATCAGTTATTTTCATAACTCCTAAAATAAGTTTTAGATGAATTAATGGAAGCAGTTGAACACGAGATTCAGGCTATTACACGTGAAGAACTTCTGTATGTTTTTGAAAACATGAAGCGGAGAATTAATTTATGTCTACAGCATCAGGGTCATCAATTTTAACATTTTTTGTAATTATATTAATTTAATGAAGAACGTTTGTATTTTTGTGATAACAATAATTTTAAAATTTATTTTGTTAAATAAGTGTAATTAGCAAATATTGGCAATAAACATTTCCAAAAGTAGGGGTATACTGTTTAATTTTTTATTTAATTACATCAAAGGTGATTACCCCATGGGACGCTAATGTTGCGACCGAAATGAAGTGTAGTTGTATCAACCTAACCAAAATTTGCTACATGACGTCAGCTTCATTAATGGACACTCAATATATCAATCATGTGAAAATAACCTAATCAAATTTGACGTTAGTGAAAAATATTATACCAAAAAAATAACTCCCAAATCTAAGGGGCAAATAAAAAAAGTAGATTATACTTTAAACATGCGAAAAGGGCACTGTTAAAATACAAACAATTTGTTAAATAGAATGATTAAACGCATACGCAAAAGACGTAAACACACAAAACACGCAAAATTACTAGCAAAAAAGTGAAAACAAAGAAACTGAACATCAACACACACACACGCACGCACGCACGCACGCGCTCACGCACGCGCGCACGCACGTACGCACGCACACTCCACATACTTACTCATACACGCATGCACACATCCTCGCCTCCCCTACCCATACATAAACACACGCACGCATGTACGCCTACACACACACACACACACACACACTTATTTTTTTCGAAAACGGTGTCTTGCGTTGAAAAAAAATTCGCTTGCATAACCTTCTGTAACTACATAAGTATATGTAGCTTATCTTTCAAGGTAACTATGGACTGTTTCATATCATTTTAAAGCAAATTTCGCTCCATTTCAACTAAATATCATTTCATTAGCGCAAATGAACAAAGTTTATTCCCAAAATCCCAAGCTTGTAATTAAAATAGTTAGAAAGTTATAATATCAATATTAAATATTTGAAAATTCATATCTCCTATACTAGTAGCTTCAGAAGAACAGGCCTGGATTAAAAGGGGGGTTATAAGGACTACAGCCCCAGGCCCCGTCATTCAAGGGGGCCCCCGAACTCTGAACAAATTTGTACAAAAAAATCACGAAACAAATTTTTCCCGGAGTCAGATAATCGATAAAAGATTATTTATTTTGACTGGCAAAATGAAACTAAACAGACAATAATGCGCGCCGCCGCTGATCAATCGTTAAAGAAATGTTGTCTTTGTCTAATAAGCTAAAACAGTCATGCTTGTTACCGCGAAACTCCAACCAGTCAATCATAAACCAGCACGGCTTGCCGCCCTTGCGCCACGATGGGGATTTCTACGTTGCTGTCAGATAGTGAATATTTTACATAATAGCAGTGTGTTTATTGTATACAAATGTATTTAAAATAATAAATAAATAAAACGTCTTTCTTTTTATGTAATAATGTTATTAAAGCATTTTTTTTATTGTGTTAACTGTTATGGCTGTTAGAATATGTTTGTAGAGCTCTTTGTGGTTTACGTAATTTTTTGTTTAAACGAGAACATAATATCCAATTTCATAAAATATTTGGCAACGTCGAGGCCTGCCTTCGAAATTCCTTTAGGCTTAGATAAAATTGCTTTATATTTAAAATATAATATACTTTTTTTTTCTTGGATGCATTGCGCCTAATTTAGTTTACTTAGTACTTCGACATGGTGATGTTTCATTGTTAATATTGTTCGTCGGTACTTGAATTAGACAACTCTAATATTGCGGGCATGTGATGTGATAAGACTAATTAGTGATAATAGATAGTGTTAAAGCCGTAAAGCGTAAAATAAAAACTTATAGGTAATCGTGAATTATTCAAATTAAAATGTCAGGCAACAGAAAATATCTTATTGGGTCTGCTAAACATAAGGTAAGTCGTAGTCCTGATTAACCTAAGTAATTATGTATTTAATTAAAAAGTCATTAAATCAATATTTAAATAATTCTGTTATCAAATCAAAAAGAAACTTTTTTTTGCTCGTAACTTTATATTATTGCTTTTGTTGCATACAAGGTGGTCACATAATATAAGCTGTTAGAAAACCCTTCTACCTTTCTTTATATTATACAGGGTGATTCGCGAGGAAGTGGCAATATTTTAAAGATATGTCGAGGAAGTCAAAATAAACAAAATAAACTCATATGTTTAAGTCCGATTTTCATTTGTTTCAGGGATAATTGACTTTTTCTTAAAATGTCAAATCTCATCAATTTTTTGCCTATTACGAAGTACGTTGATGTATTGACCTTATGCACGTAATTCTGAGAGCGAAATCCAGAAAGGAAACTTTTAAAATAATTATTGCCCTTTTAGTAACTTTAAATTTGGCGGCTAATAAATTCTCACCAAGAACGTTCTCACTATCGCCAATATTTGCAAAATTCCCTAACAGGGTATTTATTTTTAAGAGTTGACTTTCTGGATTACGCAACCAGAACTTATGTGTAATTAGGTGAAAGTAGGCAACTGAAATGAAAACTGACAGTTAGTTGTTAAAATGACAGTTGTTCAACATTAGTTTTATGAAGTTGTAAAAATGCCCCACAAATTTAGTCATAAAGAATATGCCGATATGATATTTGTTTATGGGTTCTGTAATGGTAGTAATGTTCGTGCAGTGGAGGAGTATCGACGTCGTTTTCCGAATCGAAGAGTTCCTAACAAGCGAGTATTTCAAACTGTTTTTACACATGCTGGCGAAACTGGGACATTTCCAAGTGCAAGTATTGTTTCTGAAAGAGAACACGGAATCGCTGTTGGACTTGAAGAAGATATTCTGGATGTGAATGACGAAAATCCAGAGATAAGTACAAGGCGCATCGCAATCCAATTTGAAATACCACAAACAATGGCTTGGAAAACACTTAAGCAACAAGGTTTGAAAGCTTATCATTTGCAAAAAGTACAAAATCTCCACGAAGGCGATTATCCTTTAAGGCTACAATTTTGTCATTGGATTCGGGAAAACAGAAGATTGTGTAAAGACATTTTGTGGTCGGATGAAGCTCAATTTACGCGAGATGGAATTAACAATTGCCACAATAATCATCGATGGTCGGACGAAAATCCCCATGCTACGATAGAACACAATTTCCAACATCGATTTAGCATTAACGTTTGGTGCGGTATTCTAAATGATCAATTAATCGGTCCTTTCGTATTAGATGCGCGCCTTACTGGACAAGGATATTTACGTTTTTTAGAAGACCATTTAGAAGAAATATTGGACGAAGCACCTTTAAATATTCGACAACGAATTATCTTCCAACATGATGGAGCGCCTCTTCACTATTAAAATAATGTACGAAATTTTCTGAATACCACTTTCGGCGATCTTTGGATTGGCAGAGGCGGTCCGCTTCCTTGGCCACCGAGATCACCGGATCTCACTCCCCTCGATTTTTGCCTTTGGGGATGGATGAAGTCGTTAGTTTATGCTACCAAAGTGGAAACGAGGGAAGCGTTACTAGATCGCATTCTTAATGCAGCAGCTATCATTAGAGCGAACAATCGTTCATTGAAACTCGCTACTAGTGCAGTTTATAAACGCGCAAATAAGTGTATCCAAGTGGGCGGTGGTGTTTTCGAAAATTTTTCGTAAATTAATGCTTCGAACATTTTTCGTAAATTAATGCTATTTTGTTTATTTTTGTAATTGATTTTGTAATAAATTTTTGTTTGCTTTTTAAATATCTCTGAAACAAATGAAAATCGGACTTGAACATATGAGTTTATTTTACTTATTTTGGCTTCCTCGACATATTTTTAAAATATTGCCACTTCCTCGCGAATCACCCTGTATAAACCTTTTTGGCTTTTTAAGAATAAAAGGGTGCTTAAAATGTTCAATTAACTAGTTTAATATTAAGTGTTGTTTTACTAAGTATATTTTTGCATATACACGGTGCGGCGGTGCGGTGCTTTCTTTAAAGTGGAGAGACATCATTTTTCATTTTTATTAAACTCCCTACATATTTTTTTATATTTGAAGTTACTATAATATATAATTCTGAAAAATACATCTCTTTTGTTTGACACAGATTTTTGCTCACCTTGTATACATATACAGTGTGTCCCGCTTTTCATGAGTATGATATCTCAGTTATTAATAATGCGATTTTCTTTAAATTTTGGCGGTGATTGTATGTTAGAAAAATGAAGTATTTGGCATAGTAAACAATTTTTTACCATTGGCGTGCGGTGTTGGGGGTAAAAAAGGGTTGATTTTTTGGGAAAATAATATTAGGGCCAATTTTAGATAACGATTTAGATTCCAAATACTTTTTCTAGCATACAATAATCACCAAAATTTAAAGAAAATTGCATTATTAATAACTGAGATGTTAGATGTTATACTCATGAAAAACCTGTTATTTTATTTGAATAAATGTTTAAAAATCTCCACAAATAAATATTTATTTACAGATTCTAGAAGAAAATATTAAGAAAAATTTAAAATTACCCAAAGCTACAGACTTTTTCCAAATTCGTCAAAATGAAACCCCTTCGACGGCTTTAAGTTCAAATTCTCAGTTAGTGAAAAGTCAAGTTAGTGCCTACATGTTCAACCTCAAGCAATATTACGGTTCCAAGCGAAAAGGACAATAAAGAAGAGGAAAGTGTGAAACAATTAGAAAAAATACAGGTTTTGAAACTGATGTCTTTCATTCAGAAGAAATGCGAGTTGAACAAGATCCAGCATTATGGCCATCAAACATTACTGATTATATGAGACAAGTTTATTTGAAATGGGGTCCGGATTACTTCCAAAATAATGATGGAAAGTTTCAAGCATCAATAAGAAAATACGAAATTCAAAATCGGTCATTATCAGTAAAACTGTTTGAAAGTCGGCAATCAAACCGGGAATCATATATAAGAAAGTGGTTTATGTATTCAAAATCAAATGGATCCGTTTTTTGCTTTGTCTGTAAATTGCTTGGTTCAAATAATAAAAGTGTACTTACAACTGGATTTTCCGATTGGAAAAGGGCAGAGGAAAAAGTTAAAGCTCACGAAAATAGTGTAGAACATCGCAAAAATCTTTTGACTTGGAAAACATATTCCACATCTTCCAAAATAGATGAAGAAATGACCAAATCATTAAACAGAGAAATCGAATATAGGAGAAATGTTTTTAAACGATTTATTGAAAACCATCAAATTTATTGCCGAAAGGGGTTTGGCTTTCCGAGGTGATAACGAAATATTAGGTTCTCCACATAATGGCAACTACTTGGGAATTGTAGAACTAATCTCAAAGTTGATCCATTTTTATACCAACATTTGGAAAATATTGGGCAGAAGGGTAAAGGCAGAGTATCATACCTCTCCAAGACTACATGTGAAGAACTAATTAGATGTATGGGCAAAAAAGTCTATAATAAAATTATAACTGAAATTAAGGATGCAAAATATTATTCGATAATAGTAGATACTACACCTGATCTTTTACATGTGGACCAGCTTTCTGTTGTATTCAAATACTGTTTGGATGGGAAAGTTCTGGAACGATTTCTTTGTCTTGTTCCCATTCATAGCCATACAGGAAAATCGCTTGCAGACGAAATTTTGTTAATTTTGAATACCGACTCTATCAAAATCGAAAACTGTAGAGGGCAAACATATGACAATGCTAGCAACATGTCTGGAAAGTACAAAGGACTTCAGGCAGAAATTAAAAAAAGAAATAAACTTGCCCGCTATGTCCCTTGCGCAGCCCATTCTCTGAATTTAGTTGGAGAATCTAGTGTTGATGAATGTGTAGAAGCTACAAGTTTTTTTGGACTTTGCAAAAAATATATGCGTCTTTTGTTGCATCCACTCATCGCTGGGAAATTTTAATGAAAAACATCAAGAAACAAAACGAATGAACTAGTGAACATACAGAACATAGTGTATTGGTTGTAAAGTCATTTTCTGCCACAAGATGGTCCTGTCGCGAACAAGCAGTGAGATTCCTTACCAGTAATTATGATGCAATTTTTAATGCCTTAAAAGAACTAGCCGATAACCCATTAGAAAAAAAAGATACTAAAGATGATGCATTTTCTTTAAAGAAAAAAATGACAAAACTTGAAACAGCTTTTATGACAACTTTTTGGAATCAATTATTGGAGCGACTTGATGCCACAAACAAGTACCTTCAAAAACCTGGTCTTGGTGTCATAGTAGGACAACAAATGTTAGCGTCTCTACACGAGTTTGTTTGCGATCTACGAGGCCAATTTCAATCTTTAGAGGAAGAAGCCAAAGGTATGTCTTCGATTTTGAATAGTTCATATCAAGATGTATTTAAACGGAGAGGAAATAAAAAATTAACTGATGGTTCCATAGAAGAAATACCACGGCAAGGTCAAGATAAATTTCGCATAGAATCGTACTTACCGATAATAGATAAAATATTATCTGAGCTTGAGAAACGCAATACAGCTTACGAAGAAGTAAGTGATATTTTTGGTTTCATTAGTCAGCTGACTATCCTTCCTTCAGAACAAATCACTGCTGATGCTGAAAACTTAATATTTCATTATTCAGACGACTTAGGACATAATTTGGTTAGTGAATTTCTTCAGTTTTCAGCCTATTTAAAAACAAAAAATAATGAGCCTGTAAACAGTATTCCCTTCCTATTCAACCTTTTAGTGGAAAGAGATTGATTAGAAATGTTTCCGGAAATTTATATAGTTTTAAGAATTTATTTATGTATTCCAATAACCAATTGTGAAACTGAAAGAACATTTTCAAAACTTTCTTTCATAAAAAATAAATTCAGATCTACCATGGGTGAAGCCAGATTATCTCATTTGAGTTTAATGAGTATGGAAAATGATCTTCTGTTTTCACTCAAATTTGATGACTTAATTGAAGAATTTTCAACCATGAAAGCTCGAAAAAATCTATGTAAATGTATGTAACCTATTATTTTTTATTTAATAATAATAAAGTTTTATGTGATTTTCTAGTTGTTTTTTTTTCCTTAAATACATAAAAAATTAGGGGGCCCCCAAGATTTTTAGCCCCAGGCCCCCTTTTACATTAATCCGGTCCTGTAGAAGAAGCTTGTTGCATTCATAAGAGTGGCTGGTTGCTTACAATATATAAAAAAAAAACAAAAGAAATGCTTGGAAAGATTTTTGAATAAATCAATTTCGAATAATTCCTTTAGTTTGACCCCTTAAATATAGGCAAATTTATATCATAATTTATTACGTAAACAAATCTCTTTAAAGAACCTTTATTTAACTACGCATATCTATTTCCAATTCTTTTATATTTTGAACGGTATCGGAAATATAGCCATATTCAATTTTGAAAGTTTTAAAAAATTGCATTTCATGCGAGTTATTGATGACCTGAATTTCAATCTTCTATGGAAAATTTGAACATTTGTCCCTAAAATAACACCCTTATTTGGGTCTATATCGATATACCACCCACAGAATTTCAAGAATTTTTATTTAGAGGTACGTACCTGGGAGTGTTCTAAACACGATTAAATCAAAAAATTTGCGGATGATTCATATTTGATACATAAAAATAGAAAATAAAATTGCTTTGAATCAAGCCATTTTGTAAACAATTATAATATGCGAAATCTCTTCTCCTCGCATATGACAGTATAAAGTGTTGCCAAACGTGACACAAAATTTAAAAAAATTAAATTACTGCCTTTCATAGGCAGTAATTTGAGTTTATTGCCTGTTAAAAATACTTACCTAATATAACATTTTTTATTTATTTTGCTATGAAACAACAAGAAATACAATTTAAAACAAAAAACAGCCTAAAATGTAAGAACTATAGAAACTAATGACTGTGGAAGTCTTCACAGTGAATCTACGACTTTCCAGACCACTCGACAATCCCGGATAGGGATTTTCCCAACTTTCGGCTTTTTCTACATAATACCTTCCATACTAAGACTTTCCCGGTCACCGAAGATCCCTCCGCTATACGTTCCCTACTACGACTTTCTCGGCCACTAAAGTTACCAACCTATAAAAAAATCCACTCTAGCCCATCAATATGCAAGTTTTTAAAATGTGTTTCAAAATAATTCAATACTGTACAATGAGATCACATTTACAAGTCCATCAATATAAATAGATATTTTTGTATTAAAATAAGTAAATATCTGTTGTGGAACACCACACAACCTTCCAACCTACAACTTGGAAACTAAAAGAAATATAATACTGACTCATCCCGACATCCTTTTCGCGACAGTTATCTCTTAGCGACTGCACATTCGCAACGAAATAAAAATGGAAATAAGAAAGGAATAAAAAAGAAAACTAAAATCTACTCTAACCTATCTGACTCACCCCGACATTCTTTTCGCGACAGTTATCCCTTAGCTTTACAGTAATATGCGTCTCTACCGATACACATAACCAAACAATAGCTTATGGATTCATAGCAACAGTTTTATTTTCGTTTTTTTTTCCAATTAATATGAATCATCCGCAAATTTTTTGGTTAAATCGTATTTAGAACACTCTCAGGTATGTACCCGTAAATAAAAAACCTTGAAATTCTGTGGGTCGTATATCAATACAGAACCCCCTTATTTTTACCCCCTGTATACCTATTGCGTTTAAAAGCTTGTTTTGTCGATATAATTGTCTCGTAGGCCTTCATTTCAAATTTGATCAAAATCGTCCGTATAGATTCGGCTGGCGATTGACCACAGACACACACACACACACACACACACACACACACACACACACACACACACACACACAAGACATTTTGAAAAATTTTCTAAAATTTATTTTTTCGGGTTCAGGGAGTCGTAAAACATCAAAATAACGCAACTTATTTTTTTCGACCGCAATACTTTCTTGTTTAGCAAGAAAGTAAACATTGAAAGCATGCTTAAATTCCATTTTTAAGAATTTTTTACCTCCAAATGACTAATCATTTAATTAAAACAGTTTAAAAACGACATGTGCTGCCTACTACTTTTAATAATTAATCAATTTTAAAATCTAATAATTCCGCGATAAGCCACATTTTGTTAGGTACAACTTAAAATTTCTTTTGCTCCATAAAACTAGAAAGGAACACATGGATATTTTAAGACTGAACCTCAGATAGTCATAAGCACAGACGAATTGCCTGTGTCGGCGAAATCATTGGTTTTAGATTTTGTTTACTAATAACATTGCAAATTCATAAGTAATGTTAATAGTTATTACAAAAACGTAAAAAATATTCCTTACTATATACTTAGTAATTTTTGTTGTTTAAAAAACAAGTTGGTGTTGGCAATTATTTAACGTCTATCTTTTTGATGGTCAGTGTATGCCGTATGGTAACTATAATCCCTGTAATCTTTGGGAATTGCGCAGGCATGATGCGCAAACACCTCAAAGCAGCATGTTCATGAATTAAATTCAAATTTTTACAACAAAACATTGCTTTTGTGCTTAGTAAATTTTGTGTTTTGTATATTCATCTTGAAAATTCATAGATTACAGTTGAAATCTATCTTGAAATTGAAAAAAGTCATGCGCGGATAAGCTGATTCAACAGGTGAGTTTTTTTTACAAATCAGAAATCACACTTCAGTCTTTTAAGATTAATACAAATTGTAGGTATTTTTTTAAACGACATGCAAAATTCTGTCAAGGATGTTTGTCTAAAAGTTGATAAAATTATTCGTAATACGGAAAATCTTTTATTCCATATCAATCATAATAAGATAAACAAAGTTGCTTTAAAACTTGAGAAACAAATTACTCGCAAAGTTAAAAGGAAAAAGAAAAAAAATTTGCAGTTAACTCAAAATAAGTTTAAATCTAGTGACATGAGTGCTAAATTGCTTAAAACGTCAGGTAAGCATAAAATTTCAATTATTTAAAAATTTTTGATGATTTTGTAGAAATTGAAAATGTACCACAATTTGAAAATATACATAAGAATATTTGGCAAAATTTTACAATAAAGGGAAATTTTATTCGTGAAAACTTTAGAAACCCATTGTCAAAATCAGTTAAGCGAGAAAGTATTGTTATAGTTCTTGATACAACAAAACCAGGTACTGAATATAAATATCCAGTTGAGAAACCTACATATCAAACAAGGAAAACAGATATTAATTTTTCAAGTATTTCCTTAAAAATTAATATTTCACTACAAAAAATAGTTAGCACCCCCCTGATTGACGACTTGATTGATTTGAATGATAACACACTAGCAATTGAATTAGATGAGGAGTATAAAAAAATTATGCACATTAACACGAATATTAAAACTTTGTTTAATTCTCCGAATCGATTAATACAAATTGTGAATTCCGAAGATCAACTCATTAATTCACCGAATGAGGAACAGACAGTTTACAACAATCAAACGGTATGTGTTTTTATATGTTAAAATTTTGAATAAGTGTAGAAATAATATATACACAGAAATTCCTTAAAATAGTAAGTCTAGATTTATTTACTAGTTTGGGTATTTAGTAGCACCTACTGCTAATATTAGCATAATGGCAAAGTATTCTTTAAAGAATTTCACAATGTAACATACTTGGAAAGATATTTTTAAGTTGCCTTACCTATAAACTTATTAACAAACAAGAACTTAATTTTATTGCACAGGCAACTATTTTGTCACTTCATTCAGTATAATCAAATTTTACTTTTCATTTGCAATGAAGTACCTATTTTTTTATTCTGATAAAATTTTTGTCGGAATATTATAATGGAAAGGTGTTGGTGTTTATCTCTGAATTTTTAATTTTACAATAAATTTGTAATCACAATTTAAAGATTGTTTAACATGCCTGATTAAACATTCTGACATTACATCTGCTCTTTTAGATCCTGTCGGAGAAACAAAAGAATATTAATAGAAAAACGACTACTGGGACCACATTTTAAATATCACCTTTTGAGTGACAGACAAGCATAATCACTGTTGCTTTTTTATGACTTAGATGGAAAGCTAAATGTTTTATATATATTTTATCTTGTATGATGAGATCATTACTACAAATTTAAGTTTTTAAATAATTTCTGTAATTGTTTATGGGGAATCTTATAGTTTTCCTCGGTCAGGAATTCAGGGTAGTAAGGAATTTTTATGAGTCCATTTTATGAATAAAAATTGTGTAATTGTAGAAAAGAAATATTATTTGTTACATTTATGGATCTGCATTGATATGATTTACTGTTTAAATTACAATATGATTGAAATGATAATAACCAACTCTCTTCTAAAGGGTTTAATCCGCATACAATTTCAGCATGACTTTTACAATACAATAAAGCGAGATAACTATGATAATTAACAATAATGAATAGCAACTGCTCACGTTCCTTGAAACTAACAAACTCCTTAGTGACCACCAATATGGGTTTAGGCAAAGTCGTTCAATAGGCGATCTTCTTTCATATGTGACCCAAGTTTGGAACGATACAGTAGAGCAGTCCGGTGAAACTGTTGTAGTCGCTTTAGATATCTCAAAGGCATTTGACCAAGTTTGGCATAAGTGTTTACTTGCCAAACTCACCTCCTTTGGGTTAAATGATATGCTCATCAACTGGGTTTCTAGTTTCCTTGATAAAAGACGAATACGTGTCGTAGTTGATGGCTTTTTTTCAAAAGAAGTTAGCATTAACGCGGGCGTACCACAGGGATCCGTTATAGCGCCTACACTTTTTATGCTGTACATAAATGACCTTATTTCTTCAATAACTAACTCCATCCATTGCTTTGCTGACAATAGCACTCTTCACTGTAGTTCAGCTCAGTCTACTCATAGTGATAATCCACCTTCTATGTCAAATCTCGAAATTAAAGCTGAAATGGCAAATTCAATCAAAGACATTCAACGTATTCTCGAATGGGAAAACAATAATCTAGTTAAATTTAATGCTAACAAAACTCAGTGTTACCTTATGTCCGCCAAAAAAGATCGATCATTTCCTGTTGTAAGGATGAATGGCTCAGTTCTTAAGTTTTCACACTCTATTACTCTGTTGGATATGACTGTATCCTCAAATCTCTCATGGGTTGACCATCTTCTATCAGCTACAAAAACAGCTGCTTGTACAGATCTAAGCAGTACTTTACCTCTCGACAACTCCTTCTTCTGTATAAGGCCCAAATTCGGCCTCATCTGGAATATAATTCTCACCTCTGAGTTAGTGCTCACCAATACGCTCTCGATATCGTTGATCTTATTGAAAAGAGAGCGATTAGGCTTATAAATGACCCGTCCTTAACTTCTCACATACAGTCCCTTGAGCATAGAAGGATGGTTTCAGTTCTTTCTTTGTATTATCGTTATTACAACGGCTACTGTGCTGCTGAATTATATTCTTTGATACCATCTCGGGCTATCTTTGCGAGAAACACTCGGTTCACTCATCACTCATCATCAGTATGCAGTGCAAATCTCCACTTGTCGTACCAAACGGGCGCAATCCACATTTTTCTACACGGCTTCTAAACTCTGGAATGATCTCCCTAGTTCCTGTTTTCCTCTCACTTATATTAGAAAATTTAAGGTAGCTGTTCATAAGCATCTATTGGCAATTCATTATCCCTCTATCCATCCTCCTAAGTGTTCCTGAGTGCTTTAGCACGATAGACCAAATTTAGCCTGTTCACGTCCACAATCATAAAAAAAAAATAATAACACCAACAATGCATAAACTCTCCCCAGGTTTATTATTTGGTGTAATCTTCTAAACTCTGGGGTGATGGCTTAATATGTGTGGAGCATCGAATTTCATATGCGTTATTTTCAACGTTTGAGGTTTCCTTTCTTCATCCGTGCTTTCAAAACAATTATCAGTTACTTCAAGCATGCCATTATCTTTTTGTACTATGTCATCTATCATTACATTAATTTCATTGTTGTCAATATTAACTGTTGCCAAATGCGTTATGAAACATTAACTTGCCTTCCATTAGGGTATCGGATTAAGGCATTCTCTGGATTGGCTTCAACTAACTTCACCTTCTCAATAAGTGGTTCATATTTGCTCTGTCTGACAAACTTTTTAACAAAAATTGGTCCAGGTTTATTTAACCAAGATGGAATTGATTTTCCGTTTAGAACATCTGCCAGGATTGAAATGGTAAAATTTTTACCTGTTGTCCAAATAATTCCATTATACCTCTCAGTTTGTCCATTACCTCTAGGGTTATATGGACTAAAATGACTAGCAGCTATGGCTTGAGATATAAGAAATTATGTTAATTTCTACGATAGGAAAGCGAGTACCCTGATCTGAATGGATGTATAAAGGAATACCCAAAATAAAAAAATCTTTAAAACAATTTACAGTATCAGAAGACATATCTGGACATGGATAGGCAAATAGAAATCTAGAATATTCGTCTGTAATTGTAAGAATATATTTCTATCTGTGGTAGGAACAGGGCCCTTGAAATCAATGGTGTCGTGCAAAGGGCGAAGTAGCTTTAATCACTATTTCATCATCAATTTTTAGAAATTGTGGTTTTAATTCAGCTAAGGTGACTATTTATGTAAAAAGGAAATACGAGACATGGACGCATGACCCGAAGGCCCTGAGTGGTACCAAATACTCCTCAGTAAAGCGAGGGAGAGGGAGAAATTTTTTTTTAGGCGTCCCATGTCATAATGCAATAGTGTAGCTTTGATTCAAGACGTAAAGAACATATGGAGATTGTGTAGATTATGTCTATAGAAATCTGCGGTAGCTGAGCATGCTTTAAATAATTTAAATCAACATCCAATTTGATAATATGGAAATATTGTTAAGACAAGCTCATTATTATGTTCATTTACAACGTGAAGCCATTGAGATATATTAACAATCAAAATACACCCACGTACCACACAATATTAAAAAAAAATGTGTGGTACGTGGGTGTATTTTGATTGTTACAGATCCTGCCACAGTTCCAGTGTTCCAGAATTTTCACGAGATATATTAACATCCTAATAACTTCAATAGGCAAGAAGAAAATCTCCGCTTAAATAGGTTTTGGCATATTATAATTAAAAAAGGCACAAAGGTACGTCTTAATTTTAATTCGATATGTTTAGGTTTTTTCCTGAACTTGACGTAAATGCTTTACGAACTATATGTTAAATTACCACAGTACTATATTTTAATGGCTTTATACGTTTATCAAACTGTTATATTAATAGCAGATTTATGTTTGCGTTTCCACTTTTTCATATTTAATAAATTTGTTTCAACATCTTAAATAATTCTAAAAGATTTTACTACTACTGAGGACGACTACTGTAAGTGTTATCGAAACGTATAGATTTGTGTAAAACATAAATAAAAAATACACCATTAAAAAAGGCTAAATATTTTAATTATATGAAAAATGGTGAAAGTTTACATTTTCATAAAAAAATCTATTTCATTCTGTATTTTACTTCGGTTTTTAAAAACTACATAGTTAATAAAATAGCAAGCGAAACGTTACTTATTTGTATATTTTTGCATTAAATGTACCATTCGTAAAATGTCTGAGCGATCTTGGAAATACTTCAAGGCAGTTCATTACATAATTATGTTTTGGTCATCAAAAGGCCTTTTAAAGTTGTTTTTGCAGTAAGGCGAGTTTTTTCGCTGGTCCACATTTTATTTATATCCTGTTTACACTACATTTATTTACATGCACCGATGTATTTAAAGCCCGCACGAACAAGTTCTTTTCGCGCTAGACTTGATGCTTAATACTGCCTCATAAGCGGGATCGCGCGCTACTTATTTAAGTCGACAAAAGTGCTAGAATAGTCTCGTGAATTGTAGAACTTGTGATGTGATCCTATTGTTTTTTATCTCAAGGTCGCTCGCTTTTTCAAACAGAGACACACATGGGAACCGGATGTTGATTAAATGAACAGTAGTTGATATTCAAGGAAAACTTATTTTATTTTTATCAAAATGAACAATATCTACCATTTCATTCACGTATGAAAAATTATATCACTCAGGTCCGGCCATCCGTTTGAATGCAGGTTCTAAGTCGTCGGCAGAAAGCATTCATAACTAACACCTCTTGGTCAATTGCGCGCACGTCTTCTGTAATGGCATCTTTCAACGCCATTAATGCACGGGGTTTGTGCGCATAGACACGTTCATTTACCTCCACAGGAAGAATCCACAGGTTTCATTAACTACATAGATTGTAACGAAAAACGCACATTTTGAAAATAATTTGACTTAAGCAGGGTGGACTTTTGAAGCCGGTCACCTTCGAGAATATTTGTTAAAGAATACCCTATATATTTTTATGTTTCACAATCTGCTTTGAATTCTCTTTCCAATAATCTTTGAATTTTTGGTTTTGGATGACGCATTGTTGAGTTATAAAAGAAAATGTAGAAAAAATGGTCAAGGCAAGGAATCACTAAGTCCATGTGATAGTGTTACGACTAGTTTAGACAACATATTTGGTAATTATACTGCCAAGGGATGTGGTAAGCCTACAAAATAATCAAACTTTAATTTTATCATACAGGGTGTTTTTTATGCTGAAATTAATTTGGAGATTTTCATATACATCCTGTATATTATTGAATTTTTGTAATGACCAAATAATTACGCTATATTTTTGTCCATAATGTATTTATTATACCTAAAGTCAATAATTTCATAAATATTCTCACGTTTTCGTTACAAACCGACAAATTATTTGTTTTCGATTCGACCAAGTTTACCGGCCAGATTTTGGTACGTCAAAAGCATTGACAAACAAAAACACATACATACAAAAAGTATCAAATGTTAAAATCCTAATGATTGTTGTGAATTAGGTGTTGCATCAGTGATTTATAATATTTTTGCCTTCATTATTACCATTGTATTCGTTCCTTATTGGATTAGTGGGTACGTAGTTTTATTTTTGTTCGTTTGTTGTATGTCACATATTATCAATACGATTTTTAGTGAGTCTATATGCAGTTTGAAAGAAGCGAGCTCGTTGACATGATTTTTATAATAGGATCTGGTCAACAAAATTGTTAACTTAGCGAATACATGCGCAAGTATGTCCGAGAAAAGACATTGCGGAGCCGTCTACTAGTTCGACTAAAATAGCATGATCTACTATTAGCAAGATTTTAAAAAATAATAAATATCATGACTACATATCCTTTCAGCAAGAACTGTGGGGGCCTGATTTAGCGAGTAGAAAAACATTTTGGAGGTTGGAAATGGAAGGGATATCAACTTTATAATACGAAACTTAACTTAAAGTATAAAAACAATTATTAAAAGGCGTCAAAGTATATCAATTACAAACGGAGTATAATAATATAGCTGTAATGCTGGTTGTTGAACACAAATAAAAAACGATGATGTAATATACCATTCGTAATTGATCAAATAATTTAATTAATATAAAAAATTACCTTTTAATAATCGCTAAGTGCCGTCGGATCATCGGTAGATGAATATAAGGGTGGGTTATAATTTAGAGTTTGGTTAACCTACCTGGAATGCTAGTTGCTTCTTTTCTGCTTGATTATTTTCACTTAATGGCAAAAATGTTATCAAAAAAATTATGAATAAAATAATAAATTCTCGAGCGCCATGTTGTCTTTCTTTTTTTATATATATATGTATATCTCTCTAGGAACAACAAAACCTAGTTATTGAATACTAAAAACAATTAACACAAATGAAAATAAAATAACAAGTTACATAAGTTTATTTATAAATGTTTGAAAATGAGAAAAAATTCAAAAGTTATGAACTATACTAGATTATAAAAAAACTTTACCTTTTAACTGTTATATACACTTTTACAGTTACTATGAAGCAGAATGGTTCATATGGTGCGGTCAATGTCTTGCTTAGTTATCATTAAAATATGGAATTTCCTTGAAGTTTATTCGCCAAATTTATTTGTAAAAGAATGTAGAACTTGCGTTGTAAAGGTATCTCATGTAAAACTTGCCATTTAAAATATACAAATTAAATGATTAAAAAAGGTGCATACTTGGAAAATAAGTACTTAAAAAGTAAGTAAAAGGTGAAAAGGTGAAAAAAAGGAGGTGCCTAAAAAAGCAAAGGCTTTAGTTTTAAAATATAATGAGAAAAAATAACTTACCACCAAAATTCTGATGGCACCAAAATATAAAAAAGTTAAGTAAAAATCATACTTATTGCTGTTAACATTCAGTATTAAGTGAATCAAGAAAAGCTTTCAGAATAACTCAAGTGTATTTCCCTAAAAAATCTTAACGCTTGCGCGGATACATTAATATAAATCCAATTTTTTTAAGAAAGGGAACTAAAACTATTTATGTAATATTACACCCAAAAGATTTGTTCTAGGAAATACCAATTAAATTGCCAGTTTTCAATTCTACACATTAATAATTAAAAGCTTTTCTAATATTATGCCAAATAGATGAACGATTCTTAAATTAATGTACTTTTTAATACAACCACAAAAAAAGGTTGTTACAACTTCTTCCTTAAAGTATTATTTACAGACGAATCGACCTTCAATCAAAATGGTAACCCAAAGTGTGGTAATCTATCATTATGCAACAGAAAACCCAAGAATTGGGAGGGCGGTTGATAAGCAGAGATCATGGACTGCAAATGTTTGGGGTATTATCATGGCGTTCCTCCAGCTCTAAGGGAAAATATGCGGATCCAGCACCACGGTGCCGCAGCACATTTTACACTAGAAGTAGGACGGTTTTTGAATCAAGAATTAGAAGATAAATGGATCGGTCGCGGTGGTGCTATCAGTTGGCCACCTAGATCCCTAGACTTGACGAAAGTGGGTTTTTCCTTATATATAAAAAATATTGTGTACTAGACGTCTCTAACTACAGCAGACGATATGAGGCAACACATAATACACGCTTTTGAAACAGTTTCCATCGTAATGTTACAAGAGGTGAACCGGGGCCCTTTCTGACAATGCTGCGAATGTGTTCTAATCAAAATTGGGGTCACCTTGAGAATTTATTGTGAATATTATCCACAATGAAATTCCAATTTGACAGCTTTTGCATTTCTTTGATTCTGTAGGTTAGATCAAATCAGAAACAAATAATTTATCGGTTTGTAATGAAAAAGTAAGAATATCTCTGAAAGTCTGACTTTAGTACTTTATTGATAAAAATGTAGCGTAATTATTGAGTCTTTCCAAAAATTCGTTTGAAAATAATTGAGTAAACGCTGTTTGAAAATCTCCAAATTAATTGCTTCGTAAAAAACACCCTGTATGATAAAATTAAAGTTTGATTATTTTGTAAGTTCAGTACATCCTCTCAGCTGCATAATTACCAAATATGTTGTCTAAACTAGTCGTAATACTGTGTTAGTATGGTGAACCTTGTCGTGACCATTTTTTTCACATTTTCTTCAATAGATCAACAATACGTCATACAAAACCAAACATTCAAAGATTTTCGATAAGAGGGTTTAAAGCAGATTCTGAAAGATGACGAATATATAGGGTGTTCTATTTTAAAAAAATATTCTCGAGCGTGAACCTCTTCAAAAGTTCACCCTGTATAAGTGAAATTATTTTCAAAATGTGGGTTTTTCGTTACTAAACCATTTTTTATAAAATTAATTTCGCCACATTTAGTTTATGTAACCTATATTGGACTTTGACGCACTAATGAGCAGCCCTGTATGTCTACACGTAGATAGAACGTCTAATATTTAAACATTATCCTTTATTTGTATTTTTATGAGACAATATCGATTTATATCGGATTGCAATGTGGTAGACGCTATTCATATTTTTCCGGTAGTTTTATGCAGCATGATATTGTTGATTTGTGCAACATCCTGTATCTATTCAAGCATAGCGTTCAGATCGTCATTAATTTTGACTTTGATTGATGTTTTTTTGTAAACATTTTGGAGCAGTCGCAAGTACGGTACTACTGATAATGGTAGCCGTTATTTTAGAATCTGTACTACTCTTTCCCTGGAAAATTTTTGCAAAATGTCTTGCAGACGGCTCTTTTAACTAGGCATACATTCCTTGAAAAATCTCATATTTCCACAGAAATGGAAACGAAGGGCTTGGTCAATTGTTTCACTTACATTTTGCTTCCTACTGATGAGCTGGTATTTTGCAAATTTTTTCGTTTTTCTCTTTATCATGAATTATCCTAAACTGTCCATAGCTTGTCTGTAATGTATTTAAATGTAGAGTGGATTACATAGTTGGTTACTAGCTTTAGCTTCTGCTCTTCATTCATTGCAGACATTATGTTTTCTAAGAAGTTACCGAAAGTTGTGTGCCGGTGTATCCCTTCCTGGGCTGCACTGCCACTTTACGGGTCAGTATCAAATCGATGGTTCTTAGCAGTTTATCCATCATTGATATCAGTTATGCTGATTATATTGAAATGATAATAACAAACCATTTTCTAAAGGTTTTAATCAGCATAAAATTTCAGTATCACTTTGACAATACAGTAATGCGAGATAACTATGATAATTAACAATAATGAACAAATAATAACACCTACATTACATAACAATGATATAAGGTTTCCAAATTCTTCAGCTAAATCAAGATTAGCACTAATTTGTATATCACTTTTTTGATATTTTATATTTGATGCCATATTTACCATACCCACCGTCCGGTTAATTTAGACTTTTCACAATTTTTTACATTTGGTTGCTTTTGTTCTGCATCTTATAACTGACTTGGTTGGTTTGAGTTTGGAAAAGCCTCTCACGGCTACCATTGCAGACTCGAAGCTACTTTCAACCTTAATTTTTCAAATAAAAATGCTCCATCGATAACTATGCATTATGCTTTTTCGTGTTATTTTTGAATTTCTAAAATTTACTTAAGAAGTCTTGAAATAAATGCATTAGAAGACCTCACACTAAACATTTTTGTTATTCTTTTGTATTAATTTTTTATTATGAAAAAAATCGACCGATCTCCACGTTTTGAGGGCCCCTGATTCCATTTTATCCATTTTTGAGGTGCCGTGTGTGTGTGTGTGTGCTTGTAAATACGATAGCGGTCAGACCGTTTGATCTGCAGTGATCAAATTTGGCATATGGCAAAATTGTAGAGCCGTATCAACTTTTGGGATCTATAGGAACACCGGACGTAACAGTTAACCTACACAGTATTTAAATAGCGGTTGAATTGGTATAAGGTATAAAATATAAAAATGAAATAAGTGTAAAAATTCTCTCCAAAAACAAATCCTTAAATTAACTCGAGCTACTACAAACCATTCACCAAAAATGATGCCTTTGACTCAGTCGGAAGATTAACGTAGGGTGGTCCAATCTTTTGATTTGCTTAATTACCACAATTTCTGCTAGATTACTTCCACTGAACATCAATATAAAAAAATTGCAATGTAACACTAATAAAATGATCTCGGACGCCAACTTATTTTTTAATTATGCTGGGAATAACTAAACCGAATTTTACAATAAAAATTTTATCAAAATGTAAAAAAAAAAAATATACAGACTATGTTTATTAACAGTTAAAATGATAGGGTTAAATAAAATATATCTTAAAACTAGTTATATCCTTAAATTACTAATTAATTGTTATAAAAATAACTGTTCGTAAAATTTTGTACACAAACTTTTTAATAACCTCTGGTATCTACACGATTACGGAACTGTCAACCAAGGTGATGTCATCTTTGCATCAATATTGCGCAATATCTCGAAATAATGCTAACACACTCATAAATGGAACTTTCCTTCTTATAAATTTATCTTCATGAAATTGAATAATCCGTTTATTGCCTTTTCTTGAAATTTTGAATGCAAAACTTGCAATCATAAAATGAAAGCGTACGTAAAAGTAAAATTAATTGCGTACGTAAAATGTAATTAAAGTAGAAAAGTAATTGTAATAAAAGTGTAAATCAAAGTAAAAATAAAAGAAAGAAAGTACAAGTGCCTGAAAAGAGCAAAGGTTTAGTTTTTAGTATAATGCGTTAAAATATCTTACCATCAAATCAATGGCACTTTACACTAAAAGAAAGCTTCCCACACACAACATTCATCAGGAAGTGAAAAAATGAACGCTTTAGGATGTCAGATGATGACGCGTTGCGCGAAAATATTTGCGCAAAGAATTAAGTCAACGATGAGCAGAAAAATAATTTAAAGTGGGAGTATAAACCTTTAAGAAGATATGCACTTAAGTTACACCAAAATGCAAATTAAGTTGCCTACCTCATAGCTATAATGCAAAAATAATTAAATTTTTTTTATATTTACAACTGAATGAACGAAAGACCTAAATTACGGTATATGTTAATACAACTCAAAAAGGGTTGTTACAAGTATTCAAATTTTTTCAAGTAAATTAGGCGTAAAAGTGGAGCCATCAATTTGAAATTTCTTATACGCACAAAACCCACTGAAAAACTATTAGATATGAAATTTCGAACTGATTGGGGCAGTAGAAATGGTATTTAAATGAAAAAAATTATTGTAACGTAAACTGAGACTTGACAAATATTTTTGACTGGGGATACTGCAGGATCAATAAAGATCGTGAAACGCATATATACGTAGTTTCAGCTTGATTATCAAACTAAAAATGACCAAAAATGGTAAAAATTAACAATCTGTAACAATGCAATAATATACTAACAATATACGTAACATATAAATGGAGATAATGGTCGCATGGTTAAGTAATGCAGGGTTTATATGTGTATATTAAACCCATCACTGCCTCAGTTAACATGTAATGAATAAGAAGCTCTGCAGATTTTGCAAAATCATTACCAAAATAGCGGCGCTGTAATGAATACAATTAACATTAAATTAAATGCCAAAGCACGAATTTTACAGGAGTCGTGGTTTCAAACAAAATTTGACAGGAAAACGACTCAGGGGATTGCTGGCTAGCACTCGATAATTTAAAAGGCTGTATTACTGACGAGGAACTGGAAATAATTTAGCAAGCTATAAGTAAATTAAAGAACGTTTAAGGTTGCCTAAGATGTTTCAAATTTATTATTGTCTTCCAAAGTGTATAAGTTATCTTGTTCATGTGGAAAAGTGTGCATTGGAAGCACAAAACGTAGCTTTGATACAAGGCGTAAAGAACATATGATATTTTGTAGATTAGGTCAATCAAGGAAACCTGCGGTTGCTGAGCATACTTAATTTTCATTTTAGATTTTAGTATATCCAGGTTTTTTGCTGTTTGTTCGTTTACAACGTGAAGCTATTGAGATGTATGAATGTCCTAAGAACTTCAATAGGCAAGAAGAAAATCTCAGTTTAAATAGGTTTTGGCATCTTATAATTAAAAAAAGGCACAATGGTACATCTTAATTTTTATTTTAGCTTTTGGTATGCCTAGGTTTTTTGTTTTTTTCCTAGACCGTGAAATAAATGCTTTGCCAATTATGTGTTAAATTACCGCAGCACTATAATTTAACATATGTAGTTGAAATTAAAATTAAAAATTATGTAAAACGTACTACATTGTGTTTTTACTGTAAAATAACCTTACATTTATTAACAAAGATGTTGGACTTGACTGGATTTTTAATTGATGTCGTTTATATTTGTGAATGCTTGAATCAATTTCAAATTAAAATTGTTCACTTTACACTTACATCATAATTTGATTAAATTTTGTTAACTTTGCTCTTTGATTATGATATTTTTGACTGGTAGCCTTCGAGCATTAAAAGGTGTTCTTATTTGCCATCTTCAAGGCAGTTTAATAATGTTTGTTTTATTAAGGATCTAGTTATTCTTTACTAAAATTGTATTCCATAGTTGTCTTTACATGTCTATCAAACGCTTATATTAATAACATCCTTTTGTTTGTATTTTCAATGTTCATATTTCATAAAATTGTTTCAAATTCTTAAAACATTTCTAAAAGATTTTTTTACTACTGAGGACGATAACTTAAGTTTAGGTTTAGATTTGTATAAACAAATACAAAAATAAACCATTAAGAAAACTAAAAAGCTAAGTATTTTAAATATTGAATTGAAATTTTAAACATAAACTCAGAAGTTGGCCATTTTCTACATTTGTTGTAGTATATCTTACGTTAGGGTATTGCGATGTTCCAATGCTTGTTAATACCGTTACATACCTAACTAAAAATTATGTTCGTGTTGTCATATAAAAACACTATTAAATATTACTCGTTGAGTAAATCGTTTAGACTAAATTTATTAGTCAAAACTAAGATAAATAATTTGTAAGTAAGTTTGGAACAATAAATAAAAAAAAAATGGGGCGCTGTTGTGCGAAGAGTAATTTGCATAGTTTAAGATTCTCCTATTTTACTCGAAAACAGTAGGTACGTTAAATGGAAAAATACTAAGAACACTTTAATGCTTGTTTTTCTCCTTATAATCGAGTGCAAAAATTATATACAGGGTGTTACAAAAAAATTGGTGATAAAAATAGGGGAAATGACAAATTTTAACTACGGTACATAGTGCACGACACTACATCAAGTTTACTTTAACACACCGTATCTTGAAAAGTGTGCATTTTTTTGAAATTTTATGACTCACTGCAATATGGTCGTGCAATTTTCGAACACCTTATATAGGAGAAAAATGTTTTTATGATTTATATCAATAAATCCGATTTAATGAAAAAATCTTACTTTTTCGATTTTTTCAAATAAATCACGATTTTTATCAATCCTGTGGTAATGAAAGGAAGGAGACTTCTAACCCCCGACATTTTTTTTTGTTAAAATTGTTTTTAAAGTTTATTTTAATATGCATTTACACTTTAAAATGGCGTACTTATTCAAAATTTTGTATAACAATTAAACACTAGAAACTACTTATAAATGTATTTTGACCTTTTGTTTTAAATACAAGACATTCGATATTATCTACATTAACAAGTGCATCTTAAAATATTATTAAAATACATTATGTATTAAATAAAAACAGAAAATCTTCAAGAAACTTATTGTTAATTTTTGTTTTAGAGTAGAAATAAAAAAAAAATTAGTTTTATTTTTGCATTGTACGTAAAGTTTTATTATGTAATTATACAAATCCGCAAGTACTTTTATGGTATATACAGGGTGTCCACAAACTCTTTTCACAAAAGAAAACTGCAGATTCCAGAGCTGATTTTATGTCGTTTTAACCTAAAATACCTTAATACAAAAATACTTCCTAAGAGAGCTGGAGCTGTTAGAGATGGCGCCCTAACATCGGTTTAATTCAAATATCTTCAAAATGGTTTCGCTTTAAATGATAGCGTTCTGTACATTTATTTAGTGGAATATGCCCAATCGTATGGCGTGAATATGATTTTTTAGTTGTACTCATAAACGGCTCGTTTGAGAGGGGCATTGGACATTGTTATTCATAAATTTTATGTTTTTCAAAATTTCGCAATTTTAACATAAAATTAAAAAATTTCGATTTTTTCATGAAATAATGAAACTCTTGTCTGAAGTCACTACGACGCACCGTTTTCGAAATAACGATTTGAACCTTTCATGTGTTAATCATGCTTTTATAAAATTAACTAACGAATTCATTTACAATTATAAAAGATGGCTATCGAAAATAAACAAAATAACAATTGCGTGAACGTCAAAATAGCAGTATAACAGTATTACAGATACTAGTTGAGGTTAAAGAATCAAATAAGTTTTAAGTGAAAGAATTTTTATTGTTTAGTTTTTTGATGTAGCCGCTTTTACAAAAGATGGAATTTTTAATATGCACAATGCACACTATTAATCCTATATTGATGAAAACCCGCATGCGATAAGGGAAAGTAAACATCAGGAAAGGTTTAGCATTAATGTATGGATAGGTGTTCTTGGTGATAATTTGCTTGTACCTGTAGAATTGCCTAATCGTTTAAACGGTGAAGAATATCTCAACTTTCTACAAAATACTTTACCGGATTTATTAGATGATATTAATCTTGTGGTTTTTACATGATGGTTGTCCGGCTCACTATAGCAGAACTGTTCGTA
This sequence comes from Vesta saturnalis, assembly GCA_036346205.1. Lineage (NCBI taxonomy): Eukaryota > Metazoa > Arthropoda > Insecta > Coleoptera > Lampyridae > Vesta > Vesta saturnalis. The sequence goes on along the minus strand of JARFJB010001950.1, from coordinate 149,901 downwards.
CTTTTTTAGATAACAATTACCGAGAGCGATGGATCGAAAGAGGCGGTCCGGTTGCATGGCCAGCAATGTCTCCAAATTTAAATCCTTGTGATTTTTGTGTTTGGGGATATCTAAAATCAATGGTTTATTCCCAACCAATAGAAACACGCTTTGGAGAAGAATTCAGAATGCCTGCGACGAATTTAGGAACAATAGGGGAATTTTTGCAGAAATTTGGCAATCTTTACACAAACGAATAAATTTGTGCATAGAAACGGATGGTCGTCATGTGGAGCATCTTTTTTAGATTCAGTTTTGTGTTTCATGCTTTCAATTGTCATGTTGAATTTTTTTTTTATTAATTGTCAACAACATTTTTTTGTATTAAAAACGATTCTAAAGCAAAATTAATTTTTTTGCTTTAGGTATCCCCCGAGAAAAAAATCGGGGGCCGTTAAATCGGGAGATCTCGGGGGCCAATTCAAATTTCCAAATCGGGAAATTATACGGCCGTCAAAAAAATCTCGCAAAATTCTCATAGTGTTTCTGGCTGTGTGAGCCGTTGCTCCATCTTGCTGGAATAATATGGCGCCATTTAGTCCTCGTCTAATTAGTTCTGGGATAAGAAACGTTTGCAACATGTTTATGTAGCGTTCGGAATTAACTGTAACAGAACGGTTATTTTCATCCTCAAAAAAATAAGGACCGATAATTCCAAATGATGCTACACCGCACCAAACAACAACTTTTGGACTGTGGAGGTTTTTGGTAAACAGTTCGTGAGGATTTTCTACTCCCCAGTATCTAAAGTTTTGCTTGTTAACAACACCGTCCAAATGAAAATTTGCTTCGTCGCTCATTAGCAAATCATGAATTTCTCCACGATGCTGATGTAAAAATTCTTCACAAAATGTCACCCTCGCTCCTTTGTCTAGATCACTGAGGTTATGCGCCATTTGATATTTATAGGGGTGAAATTTTATATCTTTATGCAGAATTGTGTGGAGACTTCCCTTAGATATTCCTAGGGCAAGTGATTGCCGATTAGCCGATCTCTTAGGACTTCTTGTAAAGGCAGCTCTCACTCGTTCAATATTTTCAGGCGTACGCACCGTTCTTCGACGTCCAGGTTTTTAATGTTTTGCACAGAGCCATTTTCACGCCAATGACGAACCCACGCCGCAATTGTAAAGCGTGTTGGTGCATCGCCCCTATTATTGTTTCCAAACTGCCGTCGAAATGCACGCCGAACTTCTTCAAATGAACCAGTTCTAATGTAGACTTCCACAGAAAACACACGCTCTTGAATCGAATAATTCATAATGCAATGAAAATTGTTAAACTGGAGCAATTATATCGTTTGCGTATAACGGATATTTGACAGAAACACTTAAGTCGTTGTTTATAGACAGGCGCCTCCTTGATCTTTAAAACTTGAATTGTTATTTACTTTAGTCATAAATCCCACAGAATAAGCTACATATTAATTAAAATTATTATTAATTTTATTAATAATAATAATAATACTTATAATAAGCTACATATTAGTCCATTAAAAAGTTAATTTACTTGGATTAGAAAGTTTTTATTCGACTTTTAAATTGTATAGTCTAATATGGGGAACCCAGTATGAAACATGAATTTAATTATTATAAGTTTTTGTTACGAACGAATAAGTTCAAAGATAAATATGTAATTAAAAATTATTATTAATTTTATTAAATTTATTTAATAAAATATTAATATTATTTAATAAAATTAATAATAATTTTTAACATGAATTTAAGTTTAGCAGGAAATGTATTACTAATGCATGAAATTGGCACGTTTGTGCCTTCAAAAATCTTGATGACATAAGACATTGAAATAAATTCAATTACATGTTTAGAGAATTAATAAAATGCCTATTATAAACAAATGCCATATTTGTAATCCGTATATGTAGTCGATAAGGATATGAAATGTGATGATTGTGATAAACCAGTGCATACAGCGTGTTCCGGATTATCTAGGGCCGAGATTCAGTGTATTAATAATAAGGGGCGTCGTATTAAGTTTATGTATACGATAAGATATAAATGACTTCTCCTGTCGCAAACGCCGAATTTAGGAAACACTTTATTAGCTAGATAAATGATCGTAACCTTAGATCTCGTAACGTAATAGTCCAAGGTGTTGAAGAATCACATGTAACTAGCGATTTACGGAAGCATGATCTTGAAAAAGTCTTGGATAAGATAGCACCTGTCCCTGTTGAAAATATAAGTATGTACAGATTAGCCCACATCGCTTCGGCACGACCTCATCCCTAAAGGTAGTTATTAACCCTTATGATACCATAAAATATTACACCTATCTTCCGTACGGAGTACCCGGGTACTACCCCCATATGATCAAGCATTTTAGTGCATAGTTTGCCTGCCTTATCGCTGCGGACATTTGTTTTCGTGCGCTTCAACAAAAATGGAAGTAAATCCAAACGAACCGGTGGCTGGACCGAGTGGCTGTGGTACTTCAGTTGTTCGATTACAACAATAAGTTTAGTAACAGTTTTAATTATTATATATTCTGTATATCACATTCGACAACCATATTAACTGTTTTTGTTTTTTACTGTATGTAGCAGATCTGGGGCGATATTCGATTAGATCGGTAAGTTTTTCTCTTACTTTGCGTTTTCTGCACTCAAATAGTCTAATATGTGCCTACATATTTATTTTGTATGTATTTATCAATTATTGTAGTTTAACCGAAGAGCAACTAATGTGTTTATACGAAGACTATTCCGACGAAGAACCAGATCCTTTCGCAGATGGTCATACCAGCGAGGCCGATGTTGATTGGAAATCACCAAAAAGGCCAAAGACTCCGATGTGAAAGATTTTGCTTAAATTCACGGAATGGCAGATGCAATTGAAATTCAATCAGAGTGCGATGACCAATAAATTAGGATGACAATGACCAAGATGACTCCCATACTTCCACAGACTGTGAAACTCGACTCCCGCGATCAAACAATTTGGAAAAGTTAACACAAACACGTTCATACAATATCATATGAGAATAAGGTAAAAACAACACACCTATTTTACTTGGTTGTACAATATATTACCATACACATAATGCATTCTCGGGCAGACCACATCGAAGCAACATTTAGATACCTTGAATTTGATATTTACGGGTGAAATGAAGCTCATTATAATCATAGAAACAAATAGCAAATCAAATCAATGCATCAACGAACATAATCATGCCAATCCTGATAGTCAAAAAGTGTGGAAAGCGATTAGGCTTGATGAATTTAACGCGTTTCTGGGAATATTGATCTCGGCAGATGTTCGCCACTAACACGTAAAGTACGAATTGTAAAATAACGCTGCGTTACCGATCTATAGAGCAAGTCTTAGCCGGACAAGATTCCAAAACTACCGAAATACATTCGATTTGATAACATGAATACTCGGGCAAGAGATAAACAGCCCCAATGAGAAACATTCAGATAATGCTAAATCATAACCTGCGTCGCCACTTCAAAACATGAAAATCTAACTGTTGATTAACACCTTATTCCATACAGGGGTAGAACAAAATTTAACCCAGTACGGTATTGAAGTTTTTTAGCTAGCTGGTTCCAAAACGGGTTATCCATTACAGGGAATAATTTACGCAGACGATAAACAACGTTTTTCGCGTTCCATTTCAATAATGAAAGTGTTTGTCTTTGCAGGCAAAGAATCTCTCAGTACTGCAAAGGCTCCGGAAGAAACAACAACCTACAACTTTTTTACCTCATTGCCCTCGTGTAAACTGTCTCAGAGAACAGGGGCTCACTTTAGGTGGAACATTGAGGAAAAACAAACCCTGCATTCCAAAAGAATTGTTACCATCGAAGAATAAGGAAGTAACATCAACCCATTTTGCTTTTCGTAATGAAGTAACTTTAGGTTCCTATGTACCTAAGAAGAAGAAAGCTGACGTGTTGCTTTCGAGTATGCACACAACTCCAGAAATATATGACACAAATAAAGCCAGGAAGCCTGAAATAATTTTGTACTACGATTCTACCAAAGCACGGAGTTGATCAAATGAATCAAATGGTAACGCGATTCACGACTAAGAGAAGAATAAATCGTTGACCGCTGGCCTTCTTCTATAACATTTTAATATTACTTGTTTGGCAGCGCACATAATTTATACCGAGAACAATCCACAAATTGCCTGTAAAAGTGATCGTCGTGGATTATTTCTAAAAAATCTGGGAAAAGATCTCTGCCTGCCCTCTATTATAAAAAAAGGAACCGCTAGTCACGCGGTTTTATTTCGTGAAAATCGCCATGGAAAACATTCTTGGCGTAAAAATAGCCACCACCACTAACACAAACTTTTGTCCAAGAACGTGACAAGACCGGGCGCCTGAAATTCACCTGTTACTACATCATTTATAATACCGCGGATGAAAAGGATAATGTGCAAAAGATGTTGTAAATGCAAGAACCCAGTGTGCGATGAACACACGAACCCATCTCCTACTGTTTGCAGAAAATGTGGAATGAAGAGATGACATGTTAACCTCAAACTCATATGGATCACTATTTACTTTTGTATCTGTGGTTACTTTTAAATGCTTTATATAAAATTCACGCATTATGTAGTACTCCATAAGGGAGACACAAGGTGAACTTTATAAAATTGTTAAAATAAAACTTTTGAATCCACTATTTTTTTTTGAACAGAAATTTGTTTCATTGATAAAACTATTTTGTGTGAAATGCCAGAAATACTGAAAATAAAAGGTTGGATAGACAAGTAATTATGCGGCTGTAAAGACGAAATAGTACCCGGGTGCTCGGTATCTCTTCATAAGGGTTAATACTAGAGAAGATGCGTTAAAAATAAACATGTTACCTCGCGATTTAGGACAGACTATCATGCAGCGCGATTATAAAAAATCTTTACGTCAGCTACTTAAGTAACGTGGAGAAACCAATCTCACTAAAATATATATGCAATGTTCCCACAATCGTTGCGAAATCGGCAAAAAACTTAAAAGTGCATCTACGATACGTTTATAATTTCTGGTAATCCTGTAAACATCTATTTTCAAAGTATTCGTGGTTTGAGAACTAAAATCGGAAGTATATAGACATGCGTTTGAGTGCGATTATAACTTGTTGAGACGGCATTTAGTGCGGACGTAACCGATAACGAACTATTTTCGCATTAATGTCTTCACATGTGGTCGTAGATTTGAAATAACAAAGAAGAAATGGGGCGGTGGTGTATTAGTTTCTGCTAATGATAAATATGTGCACGTCATCAATTAGACATGTCATTAATAACAAATTCGATCCCTAGTGTCGATATCACAGAATATGGAAGCTACGCTAACCAGAAGTTCGTCTCGGCGATTTTTATGGGATTAGGTGTTTGTTGGCGCACGTCCACGCGCATACCTTCAGTATGGCCGATTAATGGTTTGTTTACTTTTGTGAATTACGTTTGTTTCAGAATTTTAACGTTACTATGTTTTTATAGAGCATATGAAAATGCTGCTAGGGATACTTTTGGAAACTTGAGAATGCCACCTAGTGCCATTTACATTTACGAGTTGAATGCTGTACTCTGAAAATCTTTCCCTATTTTATCTATTCAGAATAATGTACAAACTAAACTAAAATTAGAAACTAGAAAAAGTGCCCTTTAACCACCGTTAAAATTATTTAATATGCCTTTATACACGGATGCGGATTTTTTACACTTTAAAATAACCGGTGTGAAGATAGCGGACAATTTTGTAGCACACAAAATTCCGATCACACACGAGCGTCGACCTTGAGCCATCCTAAATATCTTTGTACATGCCGTTATCTCACTGATACATTGCATTGCAATAAAAATATTCTTCATCTAATTAATTTTAAAATAAAAGCGTTTGGTAATAATAACTATGACTGTAAAAAGGATATACAAAGAAACAAATACTCCATTTCCTTCCAAATAGCATGCTCGGGTTCGAAACTCGTTTTCGACGTGTGATGACCCTATACAAATATTTTAAAAGTACATTAAAAGGCATATAAAAAAATAAATACTCAATTTGCTTGCAAAGGTAATGAAAAGGTAGAAATGCATTTCAAGCGTGTTACGATTCCGTACCAAAATTGAACTTTAACTTTTTGCGGATCAAGGACGCGAAAGATCAGATTTTACCTAGTATATTCTAAAAGTACATTAAAAAACACATCTAAAATATCAATTTCCTTGCAAAGATGAAAGTTAGAAACGCATTTCGCGTTACGATTCTATCCCAAATTGAACTTTAACTTTTTCGGATCAAGGACGTGAAAGATCAAATTTTACTTGGTATATTTTGAAAGTACATTAAAACACATCTAAATGTAATTTCCATGCAAAGGGATGAAAGACAAACGCATTTCAAGGTGTTACGATTCTATAAAATTTTATTTTTCGGATCAACGCGAGATCATAGTAATTCTGAAAGTACATTAACATCTAATAGTACATTTGCAAAGAGGATGAAATAGAAGCGCATTTCAAGCGTTTTATTCTATCCGAAAATTGAACTTAACCTTTTCGGATCAAGTGAAAGATCAAATTTACCTGGTATATTCTGAAAGTACTAAAAACATGTAAATGAGTACCAATTTCTGAAAGGGATGAAAGGGTTAAACGCATTTCAAGGTGTTACGATTCTATCCCAAAATTGAACTTCAACTTTTTTTCGGATCAAGGACGCGAAAGACCAAATTTTACCTAGTATATTCTGAAAGTACTTTAAAAAATATAACTAAAAATAAGTACCCAATTTCATTGCGAATGGGATGAAAGGGTTAGAAACGCATTTCAAGCGCGTTACGATTGTGTGTTATTTTTAGATGTGTTTTTTAATGCACTTTCAGTATATACTAGGTAAAATTTGATCTCTCGCAGCCTTGATCCGAAAAAAAAATTAAAATTCAATTTTAGGATAGAATCGTAACACGCTTAAAATGCGTTTGTAACCCTTTCATCCCCTTTGCATGGAAATTGGGTACTTATTTTTAGATGTGCTTTTTAATGTACTTTCAGAATATACTAGGTAAAATTTGATCGTCGCGTCTTGATCCGAAAAAATTAAAATTCAATTTTGGTATGGAATCGTAAACCTTGAAATGCGTTTCTAACCTTTCATCCCTTTGCAAGGAAATTGGGTACTTATTTTTAGATGTGCTTTTTAATGTACTTTCAGAATATACTAGGTAAAATTTGATCTTTCGCGTCCTTGATCCGAAAAAAAGTTAAAGTTCAATTTTGGGATAGAATTGTAAAACGCTTGAAATGCGCTTCTAACCCTTTCATCCTCTTTGCAAGGAAATTGGGTACTTATTTTTAGATGTGTTTTTTAATGTACTTTCAGAATATACTAGGTAAAATTTGATCTCTCGCGGTCTTGATCCGAAAAAAAAATTAAAATTCAATTTTGGTATGGAATCGTAACACACTTGAAATGCGTTTCTAACCCTTTCATCCCCTTTGCAAGGAAATTGGGTACTTATTTTTAGATGTGCTTTTTAATGTACTTTCAGAATATACTAGGTAAAATTTGATCTTTCGCGTCCTTGATCCGAAAAAAAGTTAAAGTTCAATTTTGGGATAGAATTGTAAAACGCTTGAAATGCGCTTCTAACCCTTTCATCCTCTTTGCAAGGAAATTGGTTACTTATTTTTAGATGTGTTTTTTAATGTACTTTCTGAAAATACCAGATAAAATTTGATCTTTCGCGTCCTTGATTCGAAAAAAAGTTAAAAGTTCAATTTTGGTATGGAATCGTAATACGCTTGAAATGCATTTCTACCTTTTCATCACCTTTGCAAGTAAATTGAGTATTGATTTTTTTATATGCCTTTTAATGTACTTTTAAAATATTTGTATAGGGTCATCACACGTTGAAAACGAGTTTCGAACGCGTGCATGCTATTTGGAAGGAAATGGAGATTAGTTCATTTGTATGAATCTGTTACAGTCATAGTTATTATTACCAAACGCTTTTATTTAAAAATTAATTAGATGAATAATATTTGTATTGTAATGCAATGTATCAGTGAGATGATGGCATGTGTAAAGATATTTAGGATGGCTCAAGGTCGACGCTCGTCTGTGATCGGAATTTTGTGTGCTACAAATTGTCCGCTATCTTCACACCGGTTTTAAAATATGCCAATAGAGAGTTATGTACACAAAAAGGAACGAAACAAAGTAAAAAAATTGTTAAGTTAATAAATAGTTAATAAACGTGTGTTGGAAGTTTTAAATTTTGCGCGAGAATATTCCGCTTATATGAATTTGTCAATTAGATATATTACTTGTGTTGCCCGCAATTGTGAAAGTTATTATGCGCCTGGACGTTGCGCGGGTTCATGCCGGGACCATCAACACTGCTTCCAAGACGAACTTCTGGTTAGCGTAGGTAGCTTCCATATTCTGTGTCGATACTGTTTCAATATAATCTACTTGTAAGTGTGTTGTTTTATACTTACTAGTTCTTTATACAGTGATTCCCAGAAGTTATGTCTAAATTCACATAAAGTTCAAGGGTCTAGTTTTTGGAGAAACCCTCGGACACGTCGATTTTTATTTTTGACTGCGGTTTTTTAGTGGTAAAATTTTGTATATAGGGTGCCCCAAAAATAAGTTACGACCACCAACTTGATTTTGTCAAATGGAAACACCTGTTTTTTATTTCATTTTCTGAAAACACAACAACAAATCAAACCAAATGTTCAGTGTCTATTTGTGTACATGTTCTATCACCAAATCCAGTCATGCATAGAATTTCAATTTTTTCTCGAGTTTTATAAAGACAATTCTTTTTTCGTAAATATCTCGAGATCTGTTGACTATAGGTATAAGACATGGTACATGAGATTTACTCAGAATTCAAAGCAGATTCAGAAAATGATATAAAAAACAGGTGTTTCCGTTTGACAAAATCAAGTAATTTTTGGGCTACCCTATATACAAAATTTTACCACTAAAAAAAGCGCGCGTTTCTCCAAAAACTAGACCCTTGAACTTTAAATGAATCTAAACATAACTTCTGGGACTCACTGTATATACCGCCAAGTACAACGTTTAGTGATTATGAACTTGTATTGAACCTTTTGGAACTTTGTAAATAATGTAATAACATTAGGCGATTTTAATATTCGTTATTTTAATAACTGCACTATTACAGACACTAAAGTAACAATAATGAACAATGTTATTCACCTATTTGATTTAAAGCAATACAACGGTATTTTAAATTTTCAAAATACGCTATTAGAATTAGTAATTAGTAATTTTGATTGCTGTTGCTCGTGAAGAACTAACTCCCTATAGTAAAAAAAAGACAATTGCCACCCAGCGTTGCATATAGAAATTGACTGTAAAATAGAAAAGAAGCTTCCTCAATTTTCTATAAACAATGATAAGAAGCGTTATGATTTTAGAAATGCAGATTTTGTTAATTTTTACGAGAGACAAGCCATTATTATTGAAAATGAAGACATTAGACAGGCCATGGAAAACAAAAAATGTATCCTCGGTAAGAGCAACTCTTTACTTGACATTTGCTAATTTATCTTAAATAGCATTCGAAAAAAGATGGTTTTAAGTTTAGTGTAGTTTTTAGTTAAGTGTAGTGCTAAAATGAAATTAACCCGAGAACATTTTTGCATAATGATTTTATTATGACTTTAAGAAAGGTTTAAGTGTATATAACTGCGAAGAAAGTTTGAAATCAACATTTCCCAACAATTTACAGATTGTACAAGGAATTCGAACGTGGAAGAACTACATTTGATCACCAGAAAGGCGCAAGCCCTCCCATTACCGCTGTGGCAGAAGAAAACATTGCTGCTGTGAAGAAGATAACATAACTAGTTACGCCGTAATAGAGGCTCAACTGGGGATTGGATCCTCATGTGTGGAAACAATAATACACGACCACCTTCACCTGAAAAAAGTTGTAAGCTTTGTACCTAATCATCTTACAGATTTTCAAAAAGCAGAACGAGTACGAATTTGTCAAGAAACTCTTAACATTGCTTAAGAATGGTGGACATCAAATCTTGCCCAAAAATTGTAACAGGCAATGAAACTTACATACCACTTTTCGACATGCCAACTCGACAAAAGAGCCGCGTATGGATCCATGAAGGCGAGGCGACACCAACAATAATCAGAAAGCAACGAGAAATGAAGAAAGTAATGTACGCTGTGTTCTGTAGAAGTTCCGATCTAGTGAGCACTATTAAGCTAGAGGAGCAGAAGACTTACAGCTAAATGGTACGTCGAACACTGTTTTCGCAAATGTTTAATAAAGTACAAAAGAATGGAATTATGCTACATCACGACAATGCTTCTTCCGACACTGCAGAGCTAACTCAGCAGTATTTGGCTGCAAACAAGATTAATGTAATCGAACACACCAGATCTGGTAATGTGCGACTTTTGACTGTTTTTGGACTAAAAAACAACTTAACGAAGAAAAAGGTTTTTTTCAGAAGTAGAGATCGATTCTGTTATTCGGTATTACTTTAATAGTATTCCTAAAGCTGCTTAGCTTGAAGTATTTAGCGGTGGAAGGGAAGAATGGCTAAGTAAATTACAACAAAAGGCAACTACTTTGACCATATCTAAAATAAAATTTTGGAAAAGTTGTACTGGTTCTTTTATTCTCAATAATAATAGATAGTCCCTCGTATAATAGTCTTGATACTGATTCGGGTTTTTTACAACACTTTTCAGATCCCCGCGCTGCTTGTGAACAATTTTATAATGTTCTTTATTGACTATTTGATATGTTTGTTCTCATTCGTAAGAGTAAGAGTAGTAAATATCTGGTTCACGCCTGAATTTATATTCAACGTTAAATTAAAATCTAAAGTATTTACACAAATATAGAATATCTTCTCTAAATAATCACTTATATGAGTATAAAGATCTTAGAAAACTAATTAAAGTGCAAATTAGGAATGCTTATAAAAATTATATTTCAACAGTAGCGAACAACAAAAGAACTAAATCATTTTGAGCTTTATTAACTGCAAGCAAGATTTTTCTAGGATTTCAGATAAAGTCCAGAATTTAAACGACTTTTTTACTCGTCCTCAAGATATAGTTAATGCTTTTGTAGAATACTTTAGGGGGGTTTATTCGTCATCTCTGCATAAGAATGTGCCTTCATTTTCACACATATGCAAATGTACCTATCGTTATAGTTAAAGATATTACGACTAATGAAGTATGTTCTTCTATTAGTAAGCTTAAAAATTCATACACCTCCGGTAGCTTTCTAAGCTTCTTGGTTCGAGATTGTGTAATGTTTTTTGCAGGACCACTAATGTAAGTATATTCAATATGTCAATCACAACTAATAAGTTTCCCAACCATTGGAAAATTGCCAATATTTGTCCAATCTTAAAAAGTGGAGATCCCAGCAACCTTACTGACTATGGGCCGATTAGAATTTTAAATCACTTCGGCAAAATATCTATATTCTAAAATTTAACATGTATTACGCAATTTATTGCTACCATTCTTTACAACCTAGGCTAAGTAGATGTAGTTTACACGGATTTTGCTAAGGCATTTGACTCGATCTCACATGATTGTGTTGGCCAAATTAGATAACTTTGGATTTAGTCAACCTCTGCAGCTTCCATTCGAATCATATTTACATAATCGGCTAAATACGTTACAACAATTACACCTCTTTGCCCGTGACTGCTACTTCAGCGGTACCGCAAGGGTCGAACTTCGGTCCACTTTTATGTTTATTATTTATTAATGACCTGCCTGAAAAAATTAATTGTGGTAACTTGCTATTTACAGATGAGTTTAAAATTTATTATTCTGTTGCTTCAATCGATGATTGATGCCGTCGGCAGTAATTACTTATAGTCGTAAATCTAAACCACGAATTTGATTACTACATTAGTTCAGTTAAACTATACAGAAGCAAAGATTTTTAAGATCTAGGTGTTCATTTCGACAGCCCAACTTGAATCTGTTCAAGAAAGATTTAGAAAATTCTCAGTTTTTAAATGGATTATCATTACAAGATATTGCATAATCTGATTGATTATTCTGACTTACTGCCACGTATTAGTTTTCAAGTTCCGTCCTACTCTTCGCCAAATAGTAAAACTTCCTATCATTCTACACCAAAAACAAATATATAGCTCTCCCCTATTAAAAATGCTATTAGGGTTTTTCATAGCTTGTCCAGTACTGTGGATATAAACAACTGCGGCCCTGAATGATATTCAGTTGGTTGAAGCTCAGTATATATGTATATATATATATATATATATATATATATATATATATATATATACATATTGTAATGTACCCAGGCCAGTCTATCGACTGTACAACTCAAATGCACTTTTAGTTAAGTCAAATGATAGTCATGAAAACAAGGTAGGACCACTACGTTGTATAAGAGAGTTGTTACGGGGATATATGTATTGCCGTATTTAATGGAGGATAAAAATAAAGGTAACACAATAAAACACAGTATATAAATTTATATGCAAGTGCAATGTAGAGCTGCTATCTTTATTTCGGATTGAGGAAAGAACTACTAAAGAAAACATCACCGTCTCATACTACAACAAGAATAACAACATAAATAAAGAATCAGTATTAATTATACGTACCCAGATCAATACGTATTTAGATCCTACTGTTATTGCAAGATTATTGCTATCATCCTATTCTAACCTTAATAACTCAATCAATGTAGTAGTAGTAATTTAATACAACCTTGTATTTCCTAAATGGTGATCACCAAGTTATAATACAATTAGCTACTGTAGTATAAGAAAAACATCACAACATGTTTGGGGTCTGCATTTACAATTAACGAACCAAAAGGTAACATATTTCATAACAGGCACACACACAGTATTCCACCGAGAACATTCTTTAGTTTTGCTACGATTATCACCCATAGGTCAGCACTATGCCAGTTTTACCCGAGTGCCGATTTTACGCCTCAACTACATTTACAAGGGATCATCTATCTTAAAATATGCTACATTATTGGTGTGAAATATCAAAATAAAATATATCCACAATACAATCAAGAGACTTCTTTACAATAAATAACAACATTGTGATGTAACATTAACTTTCAAATTATCATTGATATTAATTTATGTTAGACTAAATAATTACTTTTACCATGGCATTGTAATTCAGATCATATACTCATTTCAATTATTATTTACTTCAGTTTGTAAGAGAACGTTCTGTTTTCGAATCAATTTATAGTAATATTATAAATTAATTTACCTTTTCATTTAGATAATGACCTTATAAACATTTTCTGAATGAAAATACAGTTAATGAATATATAACATTACCTTTTATTCTATTCTATTTTATCAGACCAAAAATAATACGTTTTCTCTCTTCTAAATCTCAAAATCAACAACCCTCTATTATTTTTCCTAATAACCTCTCTAAGCACACCTTATTTTCTACTATCAAAATATACAACAGCCGCCCATATTTACTGGATGTTTCAATTCAACCTGCCTTCTAATTTATAAAATAAAATAGGTACAGATGCACCAGTTGTGGTACATCACATATATATATATATATATATATATATATATATATATATATATATATATATATATAGATACATATATTAAAATTAATAATAATACTTAGTATATTATGTTTCTAAATAATGTTTATTTAGTTTATTGGATTAACGTTTTATTTACAGTGATATTTTCTGTTTTTTTTTATTAACTCTAATTTTGACGTATTGCGAGCAAAGTGTACACATTTCTATTATTACGATATTAACCAAAAAAAACAGTACCGAAATATGAAGGGCCGTGGAGTGGCTTGAGCGATGTCTGCTTGTTGTTTGACTTGTTTGTCAATAACTGCCATAATAATATTACGCCCGTGTTAAAATCGTTCTGAAAATCGTTCAGACAACTAAGGAAAAGATATTTATAGTAGAATTGATAGTTCGTATGGAAGTGGACGGGGCAATGGTCCATGTTTGCAACAAGTTTTTGAAAAATAAAATTGCACCTAGTAAAAGCGTAATGTTAGCAATTGTTGAGAAATTTCGTCGCACTGTAGTGTGTTGTGTCAGCGCAAGGTTTCTTCAGATCGTTGAAGAACAGTTAGTACCAACGATAATGAAGAACTGGTTCTTGACCAGGTTTTGTAGTCTCTACTAAGAACTGCGTATAAATTAAACATAGTGAAACTTCCACAGGTAGAATGTTCAAAGGCATTGGTGATTATCCCTATCGTATTCAAACTGGACTACGACTAAACGCTATGGACAAACGTTCACGAAACGTTTATTATGGACGTGTGTTGAGCCTAGAATACCAATATACCGATTTCTTCAAAAATGTATGGTTTTCAGACGAAAGTCATGTATACCTAAATCGCTACATCAAGAGACAAACAACTCGATTTCTTGGATTTGAACGCCCTGACTTAAATGTAGAAAAACCACTTCACAGTGCTCGAGTTACAATCTGGTGGTGTGCTGTATTGGGGCACGGTATATAGGTCCTTATTTTGTTGAGGACGGGAATCAACACAGTTACTGCTAATCAAGAGCGTTACAGGCAGAACATCATCATACCTTCTGTGAGAGGTTTAAGAAATGTTTACCGTGGACGAAATTTACAGTTGAACAGGCAATGGTTTCAACAGGATGGCACTGCAAGCCATACAGCCAGACGCTTATTAGAACTTCTCCGCGAATTTTTTTGGTAACAGAATAGTTTTTCGTGGAACGGACTTCGATTACCTTTCACATTCATCTGACTTGACGCTACCTGATGTATACATTTAGGGCATGATGAAAGAGTCAATATTCCGCTCTGGTGATGCACCAATGGATATTTCAGAACTACGGCGAATAATAATAACTTTTTTTCCAACAACTGCGTCAACCACTATTTATGAATATGTTCAATGATTTGCAAAATCGCTATGAAGCTTGTTTACACCGTAATGGTGCTCATCTTGAGCATAAAAATTAAAAAAATTAATGAAGTTGTTCTTTTCGGTACTGTTTATTTTGGCGAATGCTTATTTAAAAAGAAACCTAGATACTATTAGGTGTTTTTTAGTTTTATCACATACATAAATGAATTATGATAGATATAAATCATCAGTTACATTCTCATCATTCATATTTATGCTGAGAATGTGAGATTAGACCGTTGTTAAAGGCTAACTATTGGTTTCAGTTTAATCGAACGCAAGTTCATTTTACTGACTAACCTCATTTTTAAAGACAGATCGATTAAGTCTGCAGGTCCATGACGATTGATTCCTCTTCACTTTCAGGCGGATTTTTATAAACCTTTGTAGTAACGAATTATCGTTTTGGTCTAGACTATTGATCTGGTATCATTCGGCAGAATTGCACTTATCCGAAATGGTCCACGGTATTTTGATTTAAGTTAACTGGATTCACCTGATATAACTGTTGCGTTATGCACGTAAACTACTTCTCCAACAGAATAATGTGCACGCTTCCGGTCATATCTGATCTTATATTTGTGGCGCTCTTCTCGTATTCTGATCCGAATTTCGTTTTGCATTACTTCAGGTAGTACTTAAATAACACATAGGGTAAGCCAATAATTACGACAAAAACATGGTTCGAGTTTTTCCACTACCACCCAAGAGACTTTGAAAAAAAATTCGCCTCTTTTTTTTTCAAATAAAAAGCAATTGCCTATCAAGGAATAAAAAAATTAAAAAATCGGCCCACTGATTGTGTTGTCAGGTGAAGGGTTACGACCTAGAGAAGTAAAGGATGAAACTATTTTACAGTTCGCTTTACCGGGGAACGTTCACGAGACGAGTTTTTTGGTTTAACCAGTTACTTTCGACGATTTATTGCGAATTATGCTATTATTGTGAAGCCGCTGAACTCGTAAAACAACTTTGTTTCGGTAGAACTGTGATTATGAACAGCAAAAGGCTTTCGATAATTTGGCAAGCAATTGGGTGATAAACTGGTTTTGAGGCTCTATAATCGACACGTGACAGGCATTCTCATGCAGTCGACCAGTGAAATAGAATAACACTCGATCTCCTACATTAGAAAACTTCAAATGTTGAATCTGTATGATTCGTCGAAGCTTGATTTAATGGTCCTTGTGTCGTGTATAAATAAATTGCGAATTTTTTTAATGGAACTACGGTTTATTATCTTTACGGACTGTCAAGCTATACGTTACATAACCACACATAGAACTAAAAATCCACAAATATCACGTTTAATTTTGCAGAGGACTGACATAAGTGCGTAGATTATCGCGGTGAGGGGGTGGCGGAAAAGAGAGAGAGATCATGAAGGAACACCTGCTCGGTGAGTAGTGCTCACCTGGCTCATGCTGCTATATACATTTTAATTAGAGAAAGGAGAATTTTTGAAAATAGTCAGTGTTGTGAAGCCAATAACATTAATCACGTGTTTTTTCAAAACACTCTTTAGGTACGGTTTCGTATACTGGTTTTAATGAATAATATTTAAAATTTAAATAATTAGATGTAATAATTATTTTAGTGCAAAAATAGATCTCAATAACCCCTATAATGTCAATCGTAATAAGATTACTTTTAAAATCGTCATTGTTTAATACATTGTTTACAAAAGTCGGCCATATTGTACTAGCCATTTTCAATTTTTCTTTTTTAACATCATATTCTTGTTCAGCGACCTCAAAAACCCCCACAGTATTAATTTAAACAAAATTAGTTGAAATATTTCAAATTTACCTTCAAAAAACGGTTTTTATAGTTTAAACAATTAATAATAATAGTAATAATAATAATAATAACGTTTATTGTTCAAACAGGTCAAGAACCCAAACAGAACAAATACAAATTAATAACACCTAATTCTGATATTAGAAAAAACAAGATAATTCTGCCACCTACTAAATCTATTCTACTGTAATCTACAATAGTAACTTAATTAGGTTAAATATGCTTAACAAACAAATCGACAAAAACAAAACATCCCAAGCTTACCAGACAACTGAATAAGTAAAGTTAACAATAAAATGATTAGTTAATTGCGTCAAGCAGGTGTTTTATAGGGCAGTTAAAAATGTCTACTACACTAGCTAGGCAGTTATAAGTATAGCTAATTTTGTACACAGGAGCGTTCTTTAAAACATTAGTTCTACATTTAGGTACATAAAATGTCACTGTTACAGTACAGGGAACGACAAACAATAATTGATTATGCAATGTTGTGCAATCTATATAATCATATAGAAGTTTGTACAAGAATGCCATTATAATACGTTTCCTTCTTGTAGAAAGTGTACCTTTGAAGTAAAATGTTTTGCGGGTAGCCTCTCTCAGGATAAAAACCTTCTGTACGAAAGTGCATATATTTCAGAAAACGTCGTTGTATACGTTCGATTACCGCTCATACTTTTTGTAGAAATGGTCCCAGATCAGTGCACCATATTCTAGAATAGTCCTTACTAAAGATAAGTAGAGTGATTTGATGGTAGAGATGTTCTTGAAATCTACACATGTGCGAATAATAAAACCTAGTACTTGAAAAGATTGTTTAACACCTTCATTAATATTCAATGAAAAAGTGAACGCTTTCTCAAACATAACACCTAAATCTCTACGGGAGAGTACCTTTATTAAGGGTGTGTCAGAAATACAATAATTAAATGGAATAGTATTACGTTTTTTCGAAAATGTCATAGATTTACATTTAGAAATGTTTAAGTCAAGTTTGTTCAGCTTACACCATGATTGCAAACTGTTAATGTCCTTTTGAAGTGTAACACAATCCTCCACATAACATATTTCATTGAAGATTTTTAGGTCTTCCGCATATAATAATTTCTGAGAAGAGATATGCGTAGGAAGATCATTGATAAATATCAAAAATAGAAACGGCCCCAATGTTGAACCTTGAGGAACCCCAGATGTAGGAACGAATAATTTGGAATAGTGACCATTGTACGAAACGAAGTGTGAGCGATCTGTAAGATAAGATTTAATCAGTTCTACTACGGAAAGGCTAAATCCATATTCAGATAATTTTTTTAGGATAATATAGTGATCAATTTGATCAAAAGCTTTTTGGAAGTCGGTGTAAATCACGTCAATCTGCCCTTTTTTATCTAAAATACTGCATGAATATTGTGAAAAACACGCCAGGTTAGTAATTATTGACCTTTTCGGAACAAAGCCATGTTGAGACTCGGATAGCTTTGATTTAAATTGATAGAAAAGTTAAAATTAAAAAACAATTAGCGTACAAATTTGAGTTTCTAACTTTTTTCTGTAAGGTATTTCGATGCAATTTCTAGAGGTTTTACGAAAATTCATTTAATCGCTATTTATTGCGAAAAAATGCATGTTTTTAAGCTGATTTGACTCCACTAGATTATTCATTGCAAGATATTAAAATTAATGAGACACGTGAACGTGTTCAATCGGAACAGATTGTTGTAGAATTTGATTCAATCTGTTTGGTAAAAAAATATAACACTTTTTTAGTGCAATTTTATTAAAATGGAACGATCTCTCTTCACTGTTAATAAATTCCCCATAATATTTTAGATCTGTTGACATAAAGTTAGAGGGCTTAAAAATTTCGGTGTTTGTTTTTTAATTTTTGAATTTGAATGTGACAAATGTGTTTAGATAAAGGAAGTGTTGAAATATGGACTGTCTATGGAATAACATCTATGTTTAATAAATAATTGTATATTGCGCTTAGATTACTAATGTCAACTCTATGATTTATTGAATATTTATTATTTATATGACATGTTTCAAGGAACAGACTTTTCGTAAGATTGTTTTCTTTAGCTAATATTTTTGGATTATCGAAGTCGAAAGGATGATTATTATCGGCCGAATGAGCTGCCAATTGACAACCCAATCTTTTGTACTTTATGTCAGATTTGTGGGAAGAAATCCTACTCTTTAGAAATTGAGAGGTTTATCCGATGTAGGTGCTCCAGCATTTTGTGCATTTTATCACGTATACTTGGAAAATAAGAGATGTATTTTATCCTTTAAAAACAGGAAGCTATTCATAACGAGGGGTTTATCAGCAACTATTATTTGAAAGAGTTTTAACATGGTTGATTCGTGGAGTAACGTTTTCTAAATACGTACGTAAGACCTCTGTATATTTTATTATCTTGATTTTGAATGGGTTGTGACGAGTTGGTAATTGTTGTAGGGAGTGTATTATTATGAAGCCGGATGGCAAGGTTTTTCTGAGAGAATATAATTTTTTGAACCATGGTTTTAGGATATGAATTTTCAACAATTTCCTGATTACTCGTGACGAAAGAGGCATGAGAGATAGTGGAAACTCTGTATTTCATAAGTAAGTTAATATTATGTTTGAGAAGATGGTAGCTCCTTTAAATTTAAGTAACGACCAGAGCGAACTTTTATATTTCCCGCCATTAAACTTTATTCAAGGTTGGTACTTCTATTCTTTTCTATTTGACAACTCCCTTATCTAAACACATTAGCTCACGTCCAAATTCAAAAAGCACGTTTCGTCTGTCTTCTATATTGCCAATTTTTAAATTAAATGTAAGTTTTCCTATTAATAATATTTTACTTACTCTAATTTATATTAATTTTATCATAACCAGTTAGGGTTCATTTTACCTTCAAATCAGTTGGTCATTCAATACAAACATTTTCCATATTAAATTTTTACATTTTCACACTTCATTTTAAAAATTAAGTTGTAGTCTTTTAATTATTTATATACCTGACTTCCAATAAAATTTTGGAATTAGTCCTGGGTGTGAAATAAAATATTTCGAAATATTGGCTATAATAATGGAATTTTAATTTTTTTAAATTATCAGTCCAATCTCAGACCTCATACCCAAATTTCACACTATTTAGTATTGTATTAAAAAAAAAAAATAATAATGTATCACTGACATTGAGAGACTGCAACTTTCAGTTCAAAAATGATTTTATTTTTCTACGTAATCTCCATTGACTTCAACACACTTGGTCCAGCGTTTCTCCAACATCAGTATTCCTTCGCGGAAGTGAGAGTCTGGAAGGTTGTGACCATATTCATCTACGGCCCTCTCAACTTCTTCATTGGATGCGAAGTGCTTCCCAGAAACAAATTTCTTCAAGTTTGGGAACATATGCGAAGTCGGAGGGTGAAAAATCAGGAGAAAAGTGGGGGGGGGGATTAAATTGTACCTCAAATCCTGCAGTTTTCCCATCGCGAACGCACCCGTGTGTGCAGGTGCGTTGTCTTGGTGAAAGATGATTTTTTTGTTCAAGCCAGACCTCTTCTCGCGAATGTTGACATGCAGCTGGACAATAAGGTTGGAGTAATATTCACCTGTATTTGTTCTGCGTTTTGCAAGGTAATCAGTTAACAGGATCCCTTTCGCATCCCAAAAACGCTGGCCATGACCTCTCCGCCAGATGCGCTCAACCACCGGCTTAGACTGCTGTTTCGTTTCTGGCGTGTAGTAGTGGACCCATGTCTCATCCATGGTGACAAATCACCGCACAAAATCGGTTGAATCGCTATTTAATCGGTCCAAAGATTGCTGCGAAAATCTTTTGTGCATTTGCTTTTGATCGGCATTCAGCAAATGCGGCACCCTTCTTGCGCAGAGCCTTCGCATCCCTAATTCTTTGTGCAAGATGTTTCGCACCCTTTCTTCCGATATCCCTACAGCCTCAGCTATCTCACTCACATTTACTCACATATCGTCTAACACGATATCATGCACTTTTTCGATGGTTTCTGGTGTGGTTGCGGTTTGTGGCCGTCCTTCACGTGGGTCATCTTCGAGGGATGTGGGACCACGTTTAAATTCAGCTGCCCACTTTTTAACGGGTAATATGGAAGGAGCAGAGTCCCCGTAAACTTTGGTCAACTTCAGATAAATTTCCTTAGGCGTAATCCATCCAAAACGTAGAATTTTATGACTGCACGATATTCAAGTTTATCCATTTTAACGAAACACGGAAGACGTCTACTGCAAAAATTCGTGTAAATAAACTGCTTGAGAGAACAAGTTGAAACTTGTCATACAAACTAATGACATGTGCATCCAGACGGGAAACAAAGTTTTCCTGATTGAAACGTCATCTCTGTGTCAGGCCGGGAACTATTCACCTTACCCTCGTACATTAACTAATTGCACATATTACCTATTACAGGTAAGATAAAACCATTAACGGACTTAATATCAAGATAGTAGAAAAGTTGTGTGTATAAACATTAAAAACTACTGGAGGTCGTCGCAGTTGGCAGCTGGACTCTTTCAAAGGCTTCTTAAATTAAGTGACGGTAGTTAGAAACTTAATATGGTGGGGGTGGTTTTATTTAAACACGACGTATCCAATGTTGGAAAAGTGAAAGACGCAGATACCTATTCTTTTTGGAAATGGGAGATGGACATATTAGAAGTTGTAGGGTTAGGCGGTCTCATTGAAGCAACTAAAGTGCGTTCTGAACCAAATGGTGACAATGAAAAGAGGTTACTAAATGGATTTAGAACAATAAGGCCAAATATTTTATAAAGGCGACGATAGAGAAATCACTTGTAGTAATGTCTGAAACGACAAGCAACGAAATATATGACACATCAAAACTTCTTAGTCAGTTCGAATGTAAAAACAATAAAAAAGTGCGGCTGGCAACATTTCTGTGTTGCAAAAAATTTCTTTTAAACCAAACCTACCAGACGGAAATATTTTGGACACCGTGATTATTTCTAAAATTATTTTATCGTTGCCAGAACAATTTTGAAATTTTCAATCGCTTAGTAGTCATTAGCAAACGAGGACCAAATTTTGTCAAATTTAATCGCTAGATTATCAACAGTAGAATTGAAAAGTAAAGAAAAAGAGCAAACTGCCATTGCATTTAAAATTACTTCAAAGGAAAACTACTCTTCGGGAAAAGGGAAGTTTAGGTGCCACAGTTGTAACAAAGTTGGACACTTTGCGAAGGATTGCAGGCTATAAAGGAATCAAGCAGCTTTTAGCAATCAAGCAGCTTCTAGTAATAAAGCAGGTTGAAGTCGTTAAAATGGTAAAAAATGTGAAATATGTAAGGATATTCACGAAACAAGTCAATGTTCTTTCGGTGTAAGTCAAACAAACATGGATCAAAAATCGAAAAAGTTATCTCACCTCGCACACTGCGTTCCTTTCATCACTTCGAAATGAAAATTACACTTCATCGTAGATAGTGGCGCAAAATAACACTTCAAATCAGCTAACATAAAGTTTACGATAACGAATGATGAAAAATTGGAAGGTGTAGCTGTTTGATAGGGGAAAGCTATGTCGTAATAAATGTTACTTATGTTCTTGAATTGAGCAATAACATATCTGTGAACCAAATAACTGAAAATGCAGGTTGTTTTTGAAGGAGACACAGTAGTAATTAGCCAGAATATAAAGAAGTTATGATTGGGCGGAAAAATCCAAATGGAGTGAATGAAGTTGCAGTGAATGCATGAAAATGCAAAAATACGACTTTGTTGTCTACGCACCAACTATGGCATAAGAAAATGGATCATGTTTGTGACAGTAACTGGTGGAGATTAAAAGGCTTAGCAGATAACATCCATTTCGATGAAAATGAATAGTGCGCATGCGAGACATGTATAACTGCTAAACATTATATGGAACCGTATAGTGAGAAATTTGTATTGGTAGGATACAGTACAAATGGTTACTGTTTATCAGATAAGAAAACAAGAAATACACTAGTGTTACGTGACGTGAAATTCCTAACACCCAGGTCACCAAACGATAAAATTAAGAGCAAGACCCGAACTCGGAGAAAATAATGAAACATTACAAGATGGAGGTATTTCACAGGAAGATTAAGAAATCCAGAACGCGTGGAACTTGAGGAAACAAATCATACTAAATGGAGATACACAAAACATTTCTGTTAATAACAAATTGCTTTTGGAGTGCAAGACACAGAAGATGAGTATGAAAACTAAAATGATAGCACTCAAGTATCACAACATTACGGAAGATAGAACTAAGATACCGTAATCAATTTCATCCACCACAGCATCTCAATGTTATGAAGACCAGTTAAACATTGACAATCCAGATTTAACATACATAGTTAATATTAAAATTGAACGTAAACATCCTGTTTTAAATTTTAATTTAATTTAAGGTTAGGCTTCTGATTGGTCTTTAGACGCCGCCCAAACCGCCAGACTCAGGGCTTGCTTAATACTAGTTGGTTGCCTGGGGGGTAACGTATGCTGATTGGGGGCTTGAGGCAGCTCCTGATTGGCTGGCTTTGTTTGTTTGTAGCACCACGTAGTGGTGTATTTTTAAAACTAATGAGTTGTTCTGTAATAGAGTTGTTCTGATTGTGGCTCCACCTGGCGTTATATTTTAAAAGTAGATGTATATTTCTGTAATTTTTATGGCGGAAAAACTAACTTGAAATTTGAAATAGTATATAATGATACTGGATACCCCATACCATTTCGTAGGACACTGATAGGGCTCCGGAACATGTTCTCGGGTCTTAGTCCTTTACTGGGCGCCCTTGTTTGTTATGGAGGGAAAACAAAATTTGAACTGATATTCTAATAATGGGGCCCCATACCATCTCGTAGGGTACCGTTGGGGCTCCGGAACTTGTTCTCGGGTTTTAGCCCCTTATAGGGCTCCTTTGTTGTAGCAGAAAAACTTAGAATTTTACATAGTATTCTAATAAGGGGGTCATACTATCATTACGACACCGCTAGGCCCATTTGGTTATTAGTGGCGCAATCCAGTTGTGTT
This sequence comes from Vesta saturnalis, assembly GCA_036346205.1. Lineage (NCBI taxonomy): Eukaryota > Metazoa > Arthropoda > Insecta > Coleoptera > Lampyridae > Vesta > Vesta saturnalis. The sequence goes on along the minus strand of JARFJB010001950.1, from coordinate 126,035 downwards.
TTGGAAAAAAATATGAATGTTTCCTGTCTTGTCAGCTGGGCCTAAGCTACGTATTGAAACATTCTTAATCTTCAATGGTTCGCTAAACTGATGTATCTGGTGATCCACAACTTAAAAAAAAATCGCGTAGTAACACTCAGAGAGCACGTATTTACAAGCAGACAACTCCACCACCAATTTGTTCCCTCACTTAGTTGATATAGTGTCCCACTTCAGATTCTTGCACTCAGTCCCAATTTCTAATTCTCAACATTTTAAAAAAACGTTAAATCATGTTGATGGGTTTATAATGGTTAAATCCACGCCTGTGATTATAATATAACTCAAATCTGATGAGTTGATCGGCCTATTTCCACAGTTTTTGCTTTTACATAAAAGCAAAAACTGTGGAACGCTAGAAAAGCAAAAACTGTGGAAATAGGCCGATCAACTCAACTAATATAAAACCACAGAAAGAAATCTGTACAAGTAAATAAATGAAATAAACTTACCAATGCTGATGATGAAAGGGTCCCTTGGAACGCCTATAGTGTATAACAGATAAGCATGGTTTCTTGTATTTTATATGGTAAAATCGACCTTTCTAATTATTAATACTTAATAAAGTTTTTTCAATGAATTAATTACTATAATATAAAGTACTCAAGTGTTTTTCGTAGTGATTTAGCAATTTTTTTATTGTTCAAAACTCCATTAATGTGCTAACATAAAAAGCCATGGTTAGACAGAATGCTCATCCTTAAAAGAAGTTTATTTCCAGATGTTGATTCCAGCGTAAAATCAGCTTCTGTCAAAAGAGTCTTAGATGTAGAAATATGGATTCAATTTACACATCATAGATGTTGATTTCTTTTCTATTGATGAATTCACATGTTAGAAACGTTTTGATCTAACCAACTTCAACCAAAGCATGTTTAAAAGGACGCAAGGCTCGCTGGCAAGTATTGGATAAAAATCGATATCATTATGTTGTAATTTTGTTTTCAATATTTATGCATTAAGATAATTTCTTAGCTAATTTCGACCTTCCACAACTCAGGAAATCTAATTACATTTTTATTTATGGAGGTAATATTAATAACCTTTAACATATGGATTTTGATTTGTATAATTTTACTGTATACGTATTATTTGCATAATGTAAATATCTAATACACTTTAATGCTTTAATAGCCAAGTAATTAACCACATTTAATAACGGAGTTATTTAAAATATCCTTTTGAATGCATTAGGAAATCTAATTAAATTTTTCGGTGTGTTATTATTACATACCACGGTAATTTTTCTATGTGTAATTTACAATGTTAAAGGGTATCAAATGCGGATGATCAGGTTGTTCTACCTGAACGTTTTAAGCTTATTAAGATGGATACCATTTTTAAATTAATCACAAGGTTTGTTTTTGAGAATTATACTATTAGTAAGATTCTTTATTATGCTGAATTTGCTTTAGTTGTCAATGTTTCAACATCTTGAAAAAAGGATTAATCTTGAAACAAGTTTCAACATCTAAGGTTGTCCATCTCTCTCACGTCCTCTTATAGGGTTAATTAGCAGTCTGCCTAAGTGTATTAATAAATGTAAGGCCAACATTAGATCATTTCCAACACATTGGGTCTGATGTATCCGTGTTTCAAGATTCTGAAACAAGCTGTAGAAATAGAGAACCAATCTAGTCAAAAGTCTTACTTAAATCAGGTTATTTATTCTGTCAAAAGGATTTAGATACAGCGCTCATCAAAAGATCAAAAGGACCTTAGGTTTATAAGCAACTTTCAAGAATTCATTTAAACCCGGTATATTCATTACGTAATATGTCGTTGTAGCTCTATACGATAATTACCGTATAGTAACAGCCCTTGCATGATTTCACAATACATTAGGAAATCTAATTATGTTTTTCGGTGTGTTATTAATAATAACAAATACTTTAATAACGATAAGGGTGGGTTTGCAGAAATTTCACTCAAACATATTAGGAAGTATTTAGATGTAGTAATTTGCAAGCTTATTGCTTTAATTGCATACTTTGCATGTAAATAGTCCTCTACATCTTACCAATGACACATTACACTGAAGCTATCAAGTAAGAAAGTTGTCGAAATGATGGTAGTCTCCGCATCTACTGTTAATGTAAGTATTGATTTTCTGATTTATAATTTCATTATTAATAATTTTACATTTGACTGATTTACACATTTGTTATAGAACCATTTTTGCTACAACTGCCCCACACTTCTAAAGGAGGCTGGTGTAGTGTTCTGTAGAACGTGCATCGATATCGTGAAATGCTGTTCGATGATATTAGACACTTCACGAAGTATATACTCAATCACAAACTGCCAGGAGTGTGAAATAACCATCCTTGATTGTGGGATTGTATATTGTATAAGCTGTGCAAAAACCATTTCTGCTACAACTGCCCCGCACTTCTAGGAGTCTGATGTAAGAGTTCTGTAGAGCGTGTATCGATACCTTGAAATACTATTCGATGATATTAGACACTTCACGAAGTGTATACTCAATCACAAACTGCCAGGAATGTGAAGTAACAATCCTTGATTGTTGGATTGTATATTGTATGAGCTGTGCAAAAAACACGACTAGCATAGCCGAATTTAACGTTTTATAGGTGAGTGGTCGATTGTGGTTCACTAATGGGCGTGGTAATTATCCCACAACCGCAAAAGGTTTTAGAACTTTTACGAGTTAAGGTTACATCAACCGGACGCAAATCTGGGCTGCATTAATGGTAAGCTCCGGATTATAAGACCAGTGCGACTGATAGATGGAGAGGATGCTAGCTTTAAGTCAGTTGATGTTACTGGAGCTGCCATTTATGGGGTATTTTATAGAACACAGTAAAATAATAATAATAATAATTTTTGAAACCATTCTGTAGTATATTTATAAGCTATCAATATTTTGTGGTATAATTAGAGGTTAGTATTCACTTGTAGCGTCCTCTTGTAGTATACTTCGAAGATAACACACAAGTTGCAACACCTTTAAATTGGAATCCTAGATGCAAAAACATGATGAAAGCCTAAGACGTTGACTTCAAGCAAATTCATAAACATATTTTATTTACTTCTGAACGCTAAGTAATATGAGAAGTGAATTTTGTTGTTGTTTGAGATTATTCTACATACAAAAACATAATGGAATTTTAAGATGTTAATTTCATGGAAATTCATAAATCTATTTTAATTACTTCCGAATTATTAACACGCTAAGTAATATTAGAAATGAATATAAGATGTTGATCTGAAACTAGATTCTGCCAAATCATCTTAGATATAGAAACGAGATTTAACATTCAAGTCTAAGATGTTGATTTGAAACTAGGCTCTGTCAGAAGGGCCTTAGATTTATAAAGAAGTTTCAAGAATTCAGTTCAACCTGAGCCGCTTATTCGACCTATCAGCTTCTGCCAACATCTTAGTTATAGATATAGTAACACGATTTAACATTCAAGTCTGAGATGATTTGAATTAGCGTACACGCACGGCAGACAAAACTCTTATTTAAAATAAACGTCTGGGGGGCTAATTTGGTGTAACCACCTTTGTATGAGCCACCAAATCAACATCTGAAATCAACATCTTAGACTTTGCAACGTGGATCTTGCTTCGACAATAAAAATACAGCATATGTCCAACCGCAGAACACAAAGTCCTTATTGAAAATGGACACATGCCTTGGGCAATTTGGTCTTGACACCTTTGTATGAGTTACCGTATCAACATCTTGGACTTTGTAACTTGAATCTTGCTTCGACAAAAAAAAACAATTGCCTTAACAGTAATTTTTATTTTACACGGAAAATAAATAACGGGCTTTTTATGTTGACATGAAGAGTTTGATAGACAATTAATCGAAGGTAGTGATTTTAATTAACATCTTACGCAATGTATTTATTCGCTTACATTGTACCTATAATGAATTTGATTTGCTCAGATATTTTTATTTCAAACGAATACCAGTGGCAATTCAAAACCCACAACGAATAATACAGTGTCATTTCAAATTTTAAAGTAGCCCGTTTACTACAATTCTGGGAATCATCCATTAGTTTAAAAATATCCCACTAGATAAGACTCCACTGTTTTTCCTTCTTGCTGGGTGTGTTTACCGTGGATTGTTGGTTAGTTTATTTTGTCTTGGGGTTGTGTGACTAGTGCTTATTGATTTATTTATAGGTTTTACAGTATTTGTACTTTTATAGTTAATTATTGGTTACGTCAATCTCTTGAGTTGCGTTTATTCAGATCCATATCTTACAACCATCTTTGAGTACCGTAAATGTTTTAAACTTTTTTCTTTATCAGTAATTCCTCTATTTGTACAGTAGCTGTTTTAGACATAACTTTTCACATCTTGAGTGGTAACTATAATGATTTTATACCCGCGCAACGTGAAAGTTGATGAAAATCTCGAACAAACCCCCTGGGACCTTTGCAGGGGCTAACACTGTAGGGCAAGTTTCGGAGCCCTATGGTCGTACTTTACGCCCACAACAATTATAGGCATAAACATCTACTTTTAAAATATACTACTTTTAGGTGGAGCCGCCAACCGGAAATGAGATTGCGAAAATCCAAGAAGTCCGACAGAAACAAGATGGTGGAAAGTCAAAAAGGGACCAAGACTCTGTGACAAGTTTAGGAGTTCTAGCGGTATCCTATGAGATAGTATGGTTCCCCATATTAGAATACAATTTCAAAATTTAAGTCTTCCCGCTGTAACAAACAAGGGGGCTCTGTAAGGGGCTTCGACCCATGAACAAGTTTTGGAGCCTTATTGATGTCCTACGAAATGGTATAGGGCCCCGTTATTAGGATACTAGTTCACATTTTAAGTTTTTTCTTGATAAACAAGGGGGCCAGGCAAGGGACTAAGACCCGAGAACAAGTTCCGTAGCCCTATCGCTGTCCTACGAGATGGTATGGGGCCCAATTATTACGGTACTAGTTCAAATTTTAAGTTTTCGCACATAACAAACAAGGGGGCCCGGCAAGGGGCTAAGACCCGAGAAGTTTCGGGATCCTATGAGATGGCGTTGAGCCCCCATGATTAGAATACTGTTTCAAATTTCAAGTTTTCCCGCCATAACAATTATTGAAATCTACTTCTAAAATATACCGTCAGGTGCAGACACGATTAACCATTAGTTTTAAAAATACACCACTGATGGCGCCACAAACAAACAAAGCCATCCAATAATAATACCGAACCTTTGGTTACCAATCAGCGTACTTTACCCGAAGGCCGCCAGCTAGACTTAAGCCAGCCCTCCAGTCAGAAGTCAGTGGGCGACTCCTACCCTTAAGCCCTTCAATCAGAGCGCTCAGATTGTGGCGCTTCCAGGTGGGACGGGGGTGGGCGGAGCGTAACCGAAGACGTCACGGGGTGGGGGTACCACGTTACAAAAAAATGCTGGGTTTCTACTAACAACATATATAATGTAATAAATTATATTTTATTTTAGATAAATGAAAAATTAAATATAGACATGGATAGGATAGGTTGTAAATATAGTCTAGAAAATTGCTATTTTACTTAACCTGAACAAGTATCGAATGTGCCATAATCTAAGAATACATGTATGTGGCATAGTACACTACCTTTCTTACTGTTTGTTTTGTTTCTTATTCAGTTATTTAAAACGTTGTTTTGTATAGCATACCTAATTTTTACCTATTTTTATAACTAATAGTGAGTAATGTTGAGTGCTATTAAAAAATATAGCTGTTACAGTTGAAAGATACTGACATCACTAGTTTGGTTAGCTAACAGATATGTTCTAACTTATATTTAAATTTATTTATGTTAAACATTTTGAACCCTGTAGATAAAAGATGGATCAATTTTATAGATCTATAAGCCAATGATTAATCGTGCTTGTTTGTTAACCTGTGAAAAAAAGTGCCCATATGTAAATATCTGCGATTTCCCATATTTAATCATTTAACTTTTGAGAGATGATTATATTTTCTAATTCCATAGATTAGTGTTACACACGAGTTTTGAATTTTTTGTATACGATTACTGGTAACGGAATCTAAACAGGAAACATATAGAAATCGCAGTAGTTTAGGCGAGATAAAATAACTCCAATATAAAATGTGCCATTTAATGATGATGTTTTTGTCAATTTGACAGCGATAACAAAGGTGCATCCTTTTTTATCCCCGATAAAAACGTCTGTTCCTCATGATCACACTACATCTGTCAGTTATAATTATAAAGTTTGGTGATATTGAAATTTATCTTGCCAAGAAACACTCAAGCTTTTATTTTAAGGATAAATTTCTTTAGAACTCAAAATTTTTCCATCAGTATTTTTGCTCGAAAAACTGACATTTGCCCAAATCGTTGGAAACTTGTGTTTTTACGGTTGGTAAAACTAGCATAGCATTTTTTGAGTTTGATATCAAAAGTGCGTCAGATGGCGTATAATAAATACCCCTACAGCTGATAAGATTGTTGGATAATGTACGCATATTCTCTAAATCTGTTTGGTACAGCGATCAGACCTAATTTACATATAGATTGTGCGACAGGTAGAGTGTTACCTATTTTAACGTTACAATTACTGACTATAAAATTAATGTTCGATTTACTTCCAAAAAATATGCATGTAGATTTTACAAGGCTAAACATTAAGATAAAATCCCCAGAAATATTTTGTATTCTACTTAATTCCCTGTTTAGGAATTCAGTGGCATCAGAGATTCGTTCCTTTTCAAAACTTAAGTATAATTGAATATCATTCATATATTCCAATACAGAGCCTTGACGAACCCCTTGGTTAACCTTAGTTTCTGATGATATCGTTGTTCCACGCTAATAGATTGATATCTATCATGCTAATATCAAGCCATTAGTTGCATTAGTGATTAGTTGATTCAATCTTTTACACGGTAAGTAAATTGAAAAGAAGAACTTTATAACACTATTACAATCAACCACTACGTATGATCAGTCATTCAATTGATCAATGATATAATATAAACTCAAACACCGTTTACACATTATGGAGGTCGCTGAAGGTACCTCGAAATGACGAAATGTGCAAGTTTTTTTATCTTGCTGAAGGTAGGTGGATTTTCAATTAGCAGCGATATTGTTTCTGTCTATTAGGGCCCAACGGATTAAGCAGGGCGCCCACTGAATCGGCACCTGCAGTTTATAAAATACATGTAAACAAACAGAGCAACGCATATCGAACTGGAATCGGTCAGTCTGGCACCGTCCTTGTGGCCTGGAAACGCTTCGTATTCTCGGAAGTGCAAAACCTGCCGGTGACATGTGACTATTATTTGTTTGTGTTGCTTCCTCACTTGTCAGAAACGTTATGCGGGTCTGATCAAGCGGAATCAATGGGCGGTGGTTGCCAACCGCGCCCCGCCAGTTCAGTGTAAAAATATGGATTTTAGAGATTATTCGGCCCAAATGTTTGCCAACGTTTATAGACCACAGAATTTAGCATTTGGTTATCGATAGAATTTGCTGTGCCATCAACAAAGCTGGTGTATCAACATAGCATTCGGCTCCAATGCTCTCGTGGAGCACGGTATTTAGGTCTTGGTCATCCAGGGACACTATGATGCCGGATCCCTAGGATATTTGGTGCATTAATATAGATTTTGGACAATATCCTTATCTTTCACTGGTTCTTCTTCCTAATTTTGGAAAAGCTGTTGTACTTTCCACAACTAGAGTACACAAGGTAACATCTAGCGAAAGCCGAAAGGTGATTTTTAGCCTAGTTATACTGTGCACAGACAGATCAGCGATACTTTCGATATTATGCACCCCCCATATTGTTTTGGAAGCGACGTACACGATTGTTCTTCCCTATAACTGTGGCCAAAAATGTGCGCACTCCACCTTTAAATTTGCTTCTAGTTTTTTTTTACACAAGGATGGTCTTTTAGGCGCAATAGGAAAACAAGTTGGACAGAATTGGAAGTACAATTTTAATTTTGTGACAAAGTATGCGAAGGTATTGTAAAATTTTACATTATTCTTTCTGTATATGGCAAACTAAAAATATTTGATGTGAAACCCCACACGATCTTCCAACCTACAAGGTGGAAATTAAAAGAAATGAAATAATGTTAATGATAATTTTTACCTTCCAACCAACATATAAATATGTATGTATAGAAGGTTATACACTCGACATTTTTGTCACTATCGCTAAATCGCCTTATTAGCTCATTTTACAACGTTTGGCTATGTTTGGCAAGATCTTCTTCAGGTGTGTGTGTGCGTACAACCCAACACACAGCGCGCACGCACACACACACACACACACACACACACACACACACACACAAACACACACACACAACACACACACACACACACACACACACACACACACACACACACACACACACACACACACACAGACACACACACACACACACACACACACACACACACACACACACACACACACACACACACACACACACACACACACACACACACACACACACACAGACACGCACACACACACACACACACACACACACACACACACACACACACACACACACACACACACACACACACACACACACACACACACACACACACACACACACACACACACACACACACACACACACACACACACACACACACACACACACACACACACACACACACACACACACACACACACACACACACACACACACACACACACACACACACACACACACACACACACACACACACACACACACACACACACACACACACACACACACACACACACACACACACACACACACACACACACACACACACACACACACACACACACACACACACACACACACACACACACACACACACACACACACACACACACACACACACACACACACACACACACACACACACACACACACACACACACACACCCCCAAACCCCCAAACCCCAACACCAAAACCCAAAACCCACCAAACCCCAACAAAAAAAACCCAAACAAAACACCACAAAAAAACCCACAACAAAAACCAAACACACCCAAAAAAAACACCAAAAACCCCAACCGGAAAAAACAACAAACGGACAACAAGGGGAAAAAAGGACCAGGACCCCAAACAGGAAAACCACGGAACCAGGAAGGCCAAAAACAAACAAAAGGCCCCAACAAAAAGGCCAGGCCGGACCAAAACAAGGAAAGGCCAAGGAACCACGGAAGGAAAGGCCCCAAAGGAACGGCACAAAAACCCAAACAGGCCAGGAAAACAGGACCCGGAACAGGCCAGGCACGGCCACGGAAAGGCCAAACGGACAGGCAAAAAGGACAACAACAGGCCCGGCAAACCGGAAGGCCCGGAACCAGGAAAGGGGACCCCGGAAGGAACCCAAACCAAACCCCCACAAGGAACACAAACGGCAAGGGGACACAACCAGGAAAAACACACCGGCCCGGACAAACACAACAACCAAAACCAAAAGGCCCAACCACGGACCAGGCCAGGACCAAGCAGGCCCGGCAGGAACCAGGCACCACCCAACCCAACAGGCAAGGCCCCAGGAACCCCGGAACCCGGAACCGGACCACGGGGACCACGGAACAAAACCGGCCACACAAAAAAGGAAAAAAGGAAAGGAAAAAAAACAGGAAAGGAAAAAAACCGGAAAAGGAACCAACCGGAACAGGAAGGCCCAAAAACAAGGCAAACACACCCCAAACGGGGCCCCCAAAAAACGGGGAACACAAAACAAACAAGGAAAGGCAAAAAACACAAGGGGAAACGGACACACAAAGGAAAGGAACAGGAAAAAAAAAAAACAGGACCCGGAAAAAAGGACAAGGACAAGGCAAGGAAACGGCCCGGAACCGGGGAAAGGCAAGGAAACGGCAAACCCAAAAAAACCAAAAGGAAAAAAACCAAGGAAGGACACACGGGGGGAAAAAAACGGAAACGGAACGGACAACGGAACAAAACGGAAAGGCAGAAAACCCAAAAAGGCCAAAAAAACCCAGGACACGGAAAGGCACCCAAACCGGAAAAACCGGCCAGGACACACACACGGCAAAAAAAATGGAAAAGAAACGCCAAGAACACCAACCCAAAAAAGGAAACAAAACCAAAAAACCACAAAAACCCCAAACACAAACCCAAACGAACCCCCAAAACCCGGGAACCAAACCAACGAAAACCAAAACCCCAACCCAAAAAACCACAAAAAGGAAGACCAAAGCCCAAACCCGACACGCAACCAATTACAAAAAGGCCGACAGTAAGAGTTTACCAATAACTAACAATTACTGCAAAAAAATCGAACTTCAAAACCATAATTTACGCAAATAAAATCCCGAATAAATATCCCAACTAACCCCCCAAAAATCATCCTTCAGAATTCCCCTCAAACTAATAAAGATATACTTATAAAAGCTGGCAAACCTTTTAACCAAGTTGTATATGTGTTAAGGTAAAAGTTTATTTAACTTTAATTATTAATTATTTTAGGGAAATGGGAAAAAATTTAAAGTAATTTTTTGAAAAAAAATTTTCCTTAAAAAATGTTAATGGTAAAACTAGCATAGCATTTTTGAGTTTAATATCAAAAGTGCGTCAGATGGCGTATAATAAATACCCCTACAGCTGATAAGATTGTTGGATAATGTACGCATATTCTCTAAATCTGTTTGGTACAGCGATCAGACCTAATTTACATATAGATTGTGCGACAGGTAGAGTGTTACCTATTTTAACGTTACAATTACTGACTATAAAATTAATGTTCGATTTACTTCCAAAAATATGCATGTAGATTTTACAAGGCTAAACATTAAGATAAAATCCCCAGAAATATTTTGTATTCTACTTAATTCCCTGTTTAGGAATTCAGTGGCATCAGAGATTCGTTCCTTTTCAAAACTTAAGTATAATTGAATATCATTCATATATTCAATACAGAGCCTTGACGAACCCCTTGGTTAACCTTAGTTTCTGATGATATCGTTGTTCCACGCTAATAGATTGATATCTATCATGCTAATATCAAGCCATTAGTTGCATTAGTGATTAGTTGATTCAATCTTTTACACGGTAAGTAAATTGAAAAGAAGAACTTTATAACACTATTACAATCAACCACTACGTATGATCAGTCATTCAATTGATCAATGATATAATATAAACTCAAACACCGTTTACACATTATGGAGGTCGCTGAAGGTACCTCGAAATGACGAAATGTGCAAGTTTTTTTATCTTGCTGAAGGTAGGTGGATTTTCAATTAGCAGCGATATTGTTTCTGTCTATTAGGGCCCAACGGGATTAAGCAGGGCGCCCACTGAATCGGCACCTGCAGTTTATAAAATACATGTAAACAAACAGAGCAACGCATATCGAACTGGAATCGGTCAGTCTGGCACCGTCCTTGTGGCCTGGAAACGCTTCTATTATTTTGAGGGACACATGGGCAGAAAAAGCTTTAATAGTCAATTTTTGTTTGAAAAATTCCTTAAAAACTGTTACGATAGGAAAAATGTTTTAATGGAATTTTGGAGGTTTGAGTTGTAGTTTTGGATAGGCTCACACGAATTATAAACAGTTTGTGACCTTTCCCAGGAATATGTATAATTATAAGATTATAAATAATTTTCTGAGCTAATTGCTCAATCTTCAACGCCTTTTTTCTGGTTGATTTACAGTGAAATTATTGGTAGGACTTATAGAGAACTCGCTCTTTCCAAAACTACAAAAAATCAGTAATATAGCAATTGGGGGTAGCATGCAGGTAGACCCCCAGTTTCCAAATTCATATTCAATTATGAAAAGCTTTATTGACTGGAGTCTTTGTTCGCAATTTCAATCACCTTTATACAATTTTGAAAATGGGGGCTAACGTCACACAATACACAAATTTAGGACCTAAAGTGCGATGAATCTTAAGTATTAAGTATTAGAATTATTTTTATGTCGATTCGACTATTGGTCTATCGTGAGTAGCTGAAAATTCATGCTATTAAGAATTGTTGCTAATAAAGTATCAGAAATTTAATTTATTACACAATTAACTAATTGACATCATATAAAGAGTGTACAAATTCCGCTAGTTTCGAAGGAAAAAAATGTTTGCTTAAATACTGCTAACAGATATTCCTAGTACAAGTTTAACAAAATTGTAATACAAAATTTAGTTGACAGTAGATACACAAACAACACAAGTCGTGATTTTGATAGGAAACAAATTCATAACCATTCCAGTCTGTTGTTGACTGTAAATGTTCCAATAATTTCTTCAATTTTGTTATCACGAGTACCATTACTTATTATTTAATTGTTGTTGTTATTTTAACTGCTATTAAATATGGATTTCTCTTTTAATGAGCAGACTGACATTATCTTAGTTCTTGGATTCTGTCAAGGTAACTGTCGCAAAAGTGCCCGCGTATATCATGAGAGGTATCCAAACCGGAGAATTCCAAATCATAAAACTTTTACCCGAATCGAGAGACGTATTCGAGAAACAGGGAAGTTGGAACTAGTCAAAATTAACGCTGGAAGATCCCGAGTCCGAAGACCTAATGCGGAACAAGCTATTATTGAAATAATCGATGACAATCCTGCAACCAGTACCAGATCTGTGCAACGACAAACAGGAATTCCAAAAAGCACTGTAAATCAGAGCTGCAGAGAACAATTAATTCGTCCGTTTCACATACAGCCAGTGCAAGAGTTATTACCACTTGACCACGGATCACGTTTAAATTTTTCACAAATTGTTCCTGAGCGCAGAATACTTGACAACAGATTTCACACTAACATCTTGCTTACTGATGAGTCTTGTTTTACACTCGTGGCATGACGAGCCTGCACATTGAGCATATTTATGTTGATGAAACCCCACATGCTATTAAAGCTAGACACTATCAACGAGAATTTAAAATAAATATTTGGATTGAATTTGTTGTCAATTTTTTGGTTGGGCCGATCCGATTGCCAGATCGTTTAAATGGTACCAGTTACCTTCGCTTCCTTCAAGAAATTTTGCCAGATTTATTAGACGACTTGCCCCTTAATCTTCATCGAAACATGTTCTTCATGCACGACGGTGCGCCACCTCACTTTGCACGTGCAGTAAGAGAATATCTATGAACAATTTCCTGGTAGATGATTGGTAGGGAACAAGAAGCACCTATTCAGTGGCTTCCGCGGTCTCCAGATTTAAATCCGTGCAACTTCTTTATCTGGGGAGCGTTAAAAACAAAAGTGTACGAGGTTCAAATTAATACTTCCGAACAACTGTGGAACAGAATCCAAAATCCAAAGCCGTAAACGCACTACGGGAAAACGACGATGTCCTAAGAAGGGTGCATTTCAATTTTTTACGTCGAATTGACCTATGTATTGATGAAGGTGGCCGTCATATTGAACATTTACTATAAAAAAACGTTTTGCCTTTGTTTCCACTGCCAACTAAATTTTGCATTACAATTTTATTAAACTTGTACTAGGAATATCTGTTAGCAGTATTTAATAAAACATTTTTTTCCTTCGAAAACAAACAAAATGGAGGTTAGTCTTCTCGCTAAAAAAATTGAGAACCGTATTACCACCCCTAAGAAAGTTCTGAAAAAAATATCAGGGGATGAGGGTGGTTTTAACCCTTCTAAATTTAATAATAATCCTCTAAAATGCACTTTTGTCAAATTTCATTCAATTTTTTTATGTAAACTTTGAACTCTTCTCACGGGCAAACGGTACATTTTGGTATATAAATAAATTACGTCCAATCGACTTATTTTGACCTCTGTGTCCCATCAATTTTGGGACACCCTGTATATTAGATTGAGACTATCTCTGAGGGCAATCCTAAGAATTTGTCTTGCAAATGATACATACGACCAGTTTCATACTTGGCCGGACGAAAGATAGCAAACACCTCTTCAAAACATTCTAATCTTTCTTACATTACTGCAATAAGGACATTAGATCCACACTATGTAATAGATTGCGACTACCTCTGCAGGCAAGTCGATTCGTCTCGGAAATGATATTTGGGAAAAAAGTTATTAAATTGGAGCAGATTATTTTCAAGTTATGTGTACATTTGGTATAACTGTCATTAACCTTTCTATTTTTTCTAATTCTTTTTTATCCTTTTTAAAGATAAATTTCTGTTGCATATAGATGGATAATTTAAAAAAAATTGTTAAAATTTGGTTATCTTGAGCAGATGTAAAATGAAGTCAACAGGAAATTGATCACGGCATTACAATATTATTTCAGATTAGAAGCTACTGATGATATTACCTTTATTTATAAACACCTACACTTATGCAAATTAAATATTCCTTAAATAATACATAATTTTTAACCTTAGATTAATTACTACACAATCTTGTGACAGTCAAGCTAGATTTTACTCAAACGTAGGTATATTACAGATGTAAATGAACAAAATTCAACACTTAATTTGTTTAACAATTGTAATCATTACAATAGATATCAAAGTACGCAAGCATATGAACTCAGGTTTCATCATTTCTTGTTATAAAAAGCATTTTTGCAGATGTGATGTTGAATAGCTATAAACCAAATCGTAATTTAAATTAAGTTTATTTCAAATGCTGTAGGTACTTACAAACTTGACAATGTATCATAATTGTTACATAACTGATTTCATTCCCTTTTATCCAATGTACTCTTCAAATGTATTCAAATTAACTCAGAATTTTAAAATAATTGTGACAAACAACTTTCATTAAGTTAGGTTTGGTTAGATAACCACTTCAAAGGTTTCATTTTATGTAATTCGCAATACTGGAGTAAGCAACGCACATACGTTCTCTACAACATAGCACGCTTCAAGTAAAAACTTGGTAAAGTTTTCATCAGTAAAAATACCGGTCTTTTTTGGTCGATGTCCTACATTCTCTTTCTTTATGAAAGCAATTAAGTGAATAAACTTTGAAATATCAATGGAATCGTGAAGAAAAATAGTCGATTTTAACATCGAGTATTCCCCACAGACTTCCTGGAGCTTATAGTTTTTCTTTACTTCTGACAAAGTACGCCAAGAGAGAGTTATCACAAATACTGAAACTTTTCTGTGTGCACCAATCTTTAAAAATGTAATGGCTGCAGTTATTTACAAATTGTTATAGCAACGAAATACAAATGTTTACATTAAGACAACTTGATATAACGAGACTAATATAATATGTACATATCGTTATTTATTAAGTGCATATATAAATCTTTATAATAAATTTACTCGCGCAAAAAACGTCATAAGCATCTCAAACATTAACGACTACCGATCTCGGACAATAATTGGAGTCGTCGCTTCGCTCCTCCTCCTCCTGCGTGACTGATTTAGTGTTCAATTACAATTATTTTCGCGACGTTGTAACTAAATCTGTGCAGTTATTTAGAGAAAGTGGAAGTGGATCGCCGCTTAGACGAATAGAAACAACGATTGCAAACGCCCGGCAGATTATGGATGAACAACCAAAAGCTTCCATTAGAGTATTGGCTCAACAAATAAATGTATATTATGGCACAACTCGAATTGTCTTTGATCGTAAAATGTCTTTACTGTTCTAGATACCTAATATACTATTGTGCCGTTTTTAATGTACTTACATACGTGTCACAAGCAATTAAATTGATGATAACAAATAATAATGTATATTTTTGAAATGATGAATTAAATTTTGTAATATCCATGGGTATTTTAATTCTCCATCTTTACCCTTCAACTATGTACGATATTGATTGATATTTTAAAAATTTATGTTATGTTATGTTTATGTTCAAGTTCACACTATTTCATCCTCTATTATAACGAGAGATAAAAAAAAAACAATTATGGTAAGTTGTGAAATTTAATTATTTTGAATTGGTACTTTCCCCACATGCACAAAATGACATTTCAGACATGAAAATTTGAAACTTAACGCTGTTGTAAAAATTTTTTGTTTGGTAAAAAAAATTTATAGAGTTTTGAAAAAATGGTATTCACTTCGTAACAAAAAACAAAACATATTGAATGTTTCTTTCGAACCGACGTAAGAATAAATGTAGAGTGGTAATATTCACTTCATGACTGCGTGACTGATTTAGTGTTCAATTACAATTATTTTCGCGACGTTGTAACTAAATCTGTGCAGTTATTTAGAGAAAGTGGAAGTGGATCGCCGCTTAGACGAATAGAAACAACGATTGCAAACGCCCGGCAGATTATGGATGAACAACCAAAAGCTTCCATTAGAGTATTGGCTCAACAAATAAATGTATATTATGGCACAACTCGAACAATTCTAAAAAAAGATTTAAACAGTCGTGCATATAAAATGTTATGTTTTCATGAATTTTTACCAATAGACCCTCCGAGACGAATAGAATTCTGCAATTGGTTTCAAAATAATGAATGTCAACTATGAAGCTTTGAACACTGTATCTTTTCTGATGAGGCCTGGTTTTATCTTTCTGGATATGTCAATTCACAGAATATGAGGTGGTGGTCAAGTGGAAACCCTCACTTTTTTGTTGAACAACCTTTGCATTCTCGAAAAGTTGGTGTTTCTTTGAAGGC
Organism: Vesta saturnalis; assembly: GCA_036346205.1. NCBI lineage: Eukaryota > Metazoa > Arthropoda > Insecta > Coleoptera > Lampyridae > Vesta > Vesta saturnalis. Next base: position 109,442 of record JARFJB010001950.1, on the reverse strand, counting down.
ACACTCACTTTTGCACGATATCGGGATGAGATACCCGACCAATTTATCAATAAGCTAGATGACGAGGAATTATAAAATGGATATTTTCAACATGATGGTGCTACAGCACAAACCGCCATAGAAACACACCGATATTTTTCAGAATTTTTGGATAACAACATAATAAGCAGGAACGGTGAAATCCCATATCCTTGAACATGATTTCAAAGAACATGTAACTTTTTGATTGAAAATCGAATTTCTAAGGAGCGCCCGTATTCTTTTCCAGAGCGGCAACGGACTTATCTTCTTTTGTAAATACACATGATAGTTTGTATTTAATAAGTAAATTGACTACACTATTTGGTCCACTATTAATACATAAAAAACATTTCTTAATTCAGGAAGCCAATATAATAAAATCGGACTTGCGAGGGGTGTATCCATGTGGTTTTAATGCGACGCTAATGAATTGGCTATAGTACGTTTCGGCGCTAGGATCACCAGGGTGGTTTGGTGTTAGAACATTTCGGCTTTGTTCTTGATTTTGCTTCATATATGTCAGTACCGACTTTACCACAATATACTGTCTCTAAAAAACGGGATCATAGTAACATGTAAACGAAGAATTTATTATTTATTGTTAAAGAAAGAAAATTGCTTAAAAAAGTCGGTGATTTATACATTATGCAAACTAAGGTTGTTTTTTCAACGACTTGATTTGCATGCCATTAAAAACAATTTTTATTCAACTACTCATCAAAATATAAGGGTATATTTCCCTTGTTTGAAATGTTTCTGAGATGATACTATTTCTTCATGATAATGTTTTAAGCGAACGCTAGGGCCGAAGCGTATTATTTTCCTCACTGGATTTGTTACTTCCTCACTCGCTCGTTCGCGCTAACTTTTGATAGAATTAAAATAAAAGGCTGTAAGTTTTAGGCTATTCCTTATTAGATAATAAACGAGATTCCTAACCAGCTGGTTCCTCCCTATAAACATTCGAGATATGGACAAAACGGTCTCTAAGCAAGTCTGTCTCTTTCTCAGTAACAACTATTCGAAAACGTAGAGTAGAACGACATAAGAATAATTTGTTTCCTTCCCTCGGGTCCGTCTATCTAGCTGGTTCCAGAGACACTGCAGCCTATATGGCTTGTCATGTTCTCGCTAGTGGTTTGTTACACCCAGTCCGTGATCTTAACACCCTCTAGCAGAGCGCATAGGTCACTCGCGGAATGTGTGTTTAAGTCTATTTTTGAGCACCCGACAATCCGCTGTCTTTTAGCAGTCACCTATGATGTGTGTAGCTGTTTCTGGTTCCTCGCATGTCCTGTCAGGAGGCCGGTAAGTATCTTAAGCTGTGCCCTGCTTAGCGTGAGCAGTTTTGTGGTTCTTTTTACGCAAGGTCCGTTTATGTACCCCTTGCTGTGTGTTAGCCCTCGTCTGTTTACCTAGTGTGATTGGTGTTTCTCGCGAATCCACACGCTGATATAGCTATGGATTGCGTTTCTAGTTACTCCCACTGCAGGTTCGGGACCATAAAAGGGCCCGCTGCTCCCTGCCTTGCGAGTTTAGGTACCTTTTCGTTTCCTTCGATCCCACAATGGCCATAAAATAGTTACCTTGTTTCTCTCTCCCAGGCCGTTGAATTCTTGGTAACATTCCCAGACCAGTTTAGATGAAGCCTTAAAGCTTGATACTGCTTTTAGGTCCGCTTGGTTGTAAGATAAGATATAGATACGCCTTCCTCTGGCGGCCCTTCTATTGTTTTCCCTAGCACATTGAAGTATCGCGTATATTTCCGTTTGGAAAACGGTGGCGTGCTTGCCAAGAGGGAGAATGATGGCTTTACTCCGTGTATCTCCGCTCCAGAGCCCGTCTAGGTTTTTGAACCGCCCGTGCACTGCCAATTACCGCTTTATGATAATTCTCTCAATGTGTTGGTTCCAGGAACCAAATCCTATACCTCTCCCGACATATGTATTATTTCACCGCCAAGAACGAGAGGTCCTAAATCCTCTAGGTTCCTCCTTTGCGTGAAGGGTACTATGGTAGTTTTTTGGGGGGACTGACTGTTAGGCCTTCCCTCTTCCGTCTAGTTATTACATTCAGGGCCCTTTGCATGTGTTCTCTGACTGTACTGGGAAATCTCCCTTCTACTACGATGTCAGAGTCTCTTTCAGCAGCGTGGTGTACCTACTTCTTAACATGCAGCCTATCCACCTGCAGCACGTTTCCTCCAGGCCTAGATTTCACGTGACTGTAGAAATAGAGTTGAATGATGTATTATCGAAGACTATGCCCCGGAATGTCCCCAGAAGGATCTCGTTTTCCAGCGTTTTTTCTACTCTCCTGATCAGACAGTGGAGCACCGTTTCTGTTGAATAACCTGCTCTGAAGGCAAATTGGTCGCGATGGAATGGTCGGGTTACCAGCACACCGTCCCTGATATTCCTATAGAGCAGTTTTTCCATCGTCTTAAGTATAAAGAACAAGACTAATTGGCCTATACGCCTTTGCATGAGAATAACTAGCCCGACCAGGCTTGGGTATAAAAACCACCCTAGTTAGTCTCCATTTTCTGGGAAGCCAAGCTGACTTATAATCTTGCAGATTATTCTGAGCAGAAGGTCCGGTCCCCTTTGCAGCATAATTTCATTCGTTCCCGGTGATTTATATGGATCAAATGAGTTTACCGCCCATTTGATTTTATTGAATTTAATCACTTTCCTGACTAGTACCCAGTCCGCCCTTGGTTTTGCCAGCCAATCGGTGATTGATCTAATACTTCCGAACTCGGAAAGTGTACCCGAAATAATTCGATTATGGTATCATTTCCGGTCTTCGTATAATGTCCGGTGTCTTTTACCAGATTACTTATTGAGCACTAAGTTTCTTTAGAGAGTATCTTGTGGATCCTGGCACATTCTGGAGTCGTTTCTATTTCCTCACAGTGCCTTACCCATAACACTCTTTTAGCTCTTCTCAGTATTTTGTTGTACTCAGTTAGGGATGTTTTATATTCATCCCAGTTACCTAATACTTTTGCCCTATTAAATAGTTTTCTAGTGTATACCGTCATTTCCGTGAGTTCTTGATTCCACCAGGGGACTTTCCTGTTGAAGACCCTCACGGTTGGGGATCAATTATCCTTATATGTAGAGATACTCGTGTCTGTTAGTTGCTCCACGGCTATCTCTATATCTAAAACGAAAGTCATATATATATATATATATATATATATATATATATATATATATATTATATATCAATCACCTCCTTCCTTCGCCTAGTTACGAAGGAAGGTTTGTTTCCCCTACTCAATATGTCTGAATTATGTGCCATGTACCGATGAGTAGTTGCGATCCGTTGCCTCTGCAGCTACTGACCAGTTCCTCCACTTCATCAAGGGGTGGTGTCTTCGGGGTCATCAAAATGGAGGAACGCCGATCCGAGTATTTACTCCCTCGGCCCTCCATCTGACGTGATCCTTACCGCTACTAGATCCTGTGAACAGAAATTCATTAGCGGTAATATTTGTATTCCTTTTTTGGTTAATATACAGGTTCTCCGTCTATTAGTGTCCCTACTATAAGTTAGTTCACCACCGATTGCTCCCAAGCCTAATATCTTACCTCTATTTACCCAGGGTTCTTGTATAAGGGCTACATCATAGTCATCCATCAAAAAAAAAACTTGCAGAAGGCAGCCGAAACTGCCTTACTATGCTGGAGGTTCACCTGTACTACCCTTATTGTCTTCTGAGATGCTCTGTATAGGCTTGAACGTCACTGTTCTTAGACCACAATAGGCCTTGAACCGAGCCTGTTCAAGAAACCTATAAGATCCATCAAGAAGGCCAGGATGACTCCATCCTTCTCCGTCTTGGCGCTCAGTTTTAGCCACTTCTTGGCATTTTCGTTGGCACGCGTGATCCATATGATTCCTCCCGTGTACCTACTTCCCTCAAACCGTGGAGGGCTCTCACTGGAAGAAAGTGCCTCGTCTACCAACTCCCCAGTTTGTTCAAGAATCATTTTTTAAAACCTTTTTTTGTTTAATCTAAAAAAAAGCAAAATTAAAAATCAGCCTTATCTGTGGAGATAATTAATCATCAATTTCGCTTGGGGCCAAATAAATTGATTCCGTCCATAACCAAAAACTAAATTTTGTACCCATTGACTGTTAGAAATTATTTGGGCGGATTATAGCCTAAAAACTATGTATGTTCATACAACAATTTTGCTATGGACGCGGATATCCTCGACCCTTACGCGCTTGTCAGTATTTGGCCCGACTGTTTTCCAAACTCTATATTTATACACCAGTTTTGTCGAGGCCGCGGTAAAATAAGTTGACTCAGTGATTAAGAGCCAAGGTTTATGATATATGAGTGGTCGTTAGCATTTGCCCCGAAACCTATATTTGTACATCATTCTGACAAGATTAAATGATTTGTTGCCCAACAACTAAATTGTGTAATTTATGTGCGTTGTTCAGCATTAGGCCCCAATTGTGAACAAAATCCATGGATAAGAGCTAACAACAGTACTAACACGTATTCCAGCAATGTGCACGTCAAATTTTTTTACACACGCGCACGCACGCACGCACACGCCGCACACGCGCACGCACGCACGCACGCGCACACACGCACACACGCACACACACACACACACACACACACACACACACACACACCACCTCGCGCACCTCGCACACCTCGCGCATCTCACGTACCTCACAGAGGTATTGGCGCGGAAGGTATCCTCTGATGTTGCGCGGTCCGCTTCTCCGAAGGTGGAGACCATTAAGATTTCTTAGAAGAATGGAATGGCCAAGGTGTGGTAAAGATGGCTACCAGAATAAAAAAAGAAGGAAATATTAGGAGTGAACGTAATGGTTTCTTGCTAGCTGTAATGGTAGCACGGCAGGATCTAATTGCCTCACTTTATCATTTCTTGTTACTAAAGATGCTGAGAAAGAAAGGTGTGAAGTGTCAAAAAAGCTGGCCTTCACCGATGTGCGCCTTTACACCCCGATGGAAATGGCTGGGAAATAGGAGACCCCAACCGAATGTTAAATAAAATAGATCATATAAACAAAAATTTTATTTGTGCCTTTAGCCGTTTTAGCTTGTACGTGACGCTTATGCTGAACTCTGCTGGTTGTCGTTAGTGTCGATGCTCAGTTTGAAGTGAACCAATCCAAGTAACAGATGTTAGCGCCTATGTGAGTCGGCATCTTTTTGCGACGTAATAGCTCACACCCATTCGGCGGTATTTTATAGCACTTGCGCTATTTTCTGCGCCCTTTTGTTCACAATTTAGCATAAACATTTTTTGAATTTTATAAAGTAAAACAGAATTAGAACGTACATTTAGTATAACGAAATGGGTTACACGTCACATTAGCATAATGTGTACTTGGTCGATTGTATGTCATAAATGCCAAGGGTGTTATAGGGAACTAAAGCAAATCTATTAAACCCAACGTGCTAGCTAAGATAGCTTTGTTTTGGACCTACGGAATCTATAGAGAAATTTTGCGATTTTTAATTACAGAGAAACGAAAACAGCCAGAAATATTATTCTTTCATAAGCGACCGTTTCCTTCCTAGTAATGTCGCACATCAACCGAGGGTTTCTAGCAATTTCGTCGAAGAATCTAAAATACGAGGGTCGGCCACAAAGTAACTGCAGTTTACGCGTAACACGCGAAATAGTGGGGGGTAGCGCCGCCATCTTGTCATTGTTGGGAGCAGTCAATGCACTTGTAGTTGTGCAGCGTGGAGCATCGTACTGTCGTTTGTTGTAACCTCAAAACATGAGTGTCGCAATAACAATCCTGCCAGGTGTGAACTGAAGGGCCAAAAATCATTCAGTGAGGAATGTAGTCGGGAATTGTGTACAGTTTATAGTTCAAACATTATCAGTGAAAGTGTTGAACACAGAAGTGGTAGTCCTTCTCTTGTCAGTGATGACCTAGTGGACAAGGTCAATGAACCGTCTGTTCACTACTCCACAACTTTCGGAAGATTTTCCTAAAGTTTCCAGGGGGCTTTTGCATGAGATAGAGACCGAAAAACTAGGCTATCTCAATTTTTATGCTCGTTAACGACGACAAATGAGTTCTGCCCAAGACTCTTTTATGACATTGAAGGAGGAGAGTTTTTACTGGTGGTCAGACTTGGGCGGACTACGTGAATGCTGAGACCAAACAGCAGTCAATGCAATGGCAATACACCGCTTCCGCAAGCAAGCCAAACAAAGCCCGCCAAAGTTTCGGGGGGATGCTAAGGGTATCTTGCTTATTTATATGGAACGTGGTACGACTCTCACCTCTGCAGTTTACTGTGAAACTATCCAAAACAAGCGTCGGGGTCCTCTGACATCTGGGGCTGTGTTTGTGCATGAGAACGCTCGCCCTCACAGAGCTCTAAGAACAAAAGAACTTTTGACCAACTTGAAGTGGGATGTTTTTGACCATCCCCCATACAGCCCGACTTGCCTCTTAGCAACTTTCATCTGTTCGGATACATGGAACGGTAGCTTGCATCTCAGCGCTTTGCAACTGACGATGAGTTTCAAAACGCCGTGACAGGTTGGCGAAGTTCACAGGCGGCAGATTTTTATGTAGAGAATATTCCAAAAACTATGAAAAGGTATGATAAGTGTTTCAATATGTTAGATTATGTCGAAAAATAGAGAAAAGTTGTAGTTTCTAGACGTATGTAATAAAATGTTTGTATCTTCACTGGTTTGGTTTTTATTTCAAAACGGAAATTGCTCACACTCGTGTATAAAAAATTCCAAAATGCATATCTCGGTCTAATTTTTCTAATTGTTGGTACATGAAAAAGTTTGAAACAAAAACAAATTCTTATTACGTTTTTAAAATCCTAATTAGTACCGAGGCTTTTTTGGGGAAGTGGAAATCCCTTAATGGACATTTGACACTTAAAAATCCATCGGCGGAAGGTAGTGTGAGATTCTCATACGATCAAAGTTAGATCTACCCATTAAAGTCACCAACTAGTCCGGGTGTGTAAGACACGCAGTAATCGTTTCAGACATTACATTCATTTGACGTGACTTATTGCTCGAAAATACATCGTATTTTCCATTGGATTTTCAGTTTATTTCGTATGTTCCAAAATACTACCGTGCCCTTTCGCAAAGAGTACATTTTCTGGGCAGCCCGTCTGCAGCACTCCTTAATTTTCAGAACTATTTCGAATTTTCTTAGCTACAGTAACAACTGGAGCAGAGATCCTACGCCGTTTGTATTTTTTCTTGTGCCTCCGTAGACTAGATTCTTAAGAAAGCTACAACCTACCGCCACTATCTCACCTTTACCAATCCATCTATTAGAGAACTGCTCGTTGCGACGGTGGCAAACAGCTCGATAATTGTGAGCAGTGAAAGTGTCATATTGGAACCATACTCTGTATCCTTCAGCAGGTAATCGGGCAGGACCTACTGCAGGAAAATCGGATACAGAGTGAGGCGCTGTGGTAAAATGCAGAGTCCCATAAAGTTACGATTAACAATGCCCCCTCCCCAGGGGTTCTCAGAAAATTTTCACCGATTTTATGACGACGATAGTATTACATAACGAGCTACGAAACTGATAGATATCGCACAAGCAGGAATTTTCACACGAGGGCGTCAACCCGAGTGTGAGAATCCCGCGAGTGCAGGATAGACACTTGCGTGCGAGCTTATTGTACACTATTTTTCCTATGACCATGAAAAAATACAGTTTCCTTAATGTTTTATGGATCACAAATTAAACAATAGCAAAATATACTTTATCTAATATATCATGTTTTTTATTAAGAAATCATAATCATGCCCTACCAAATAGTATTCGTAATTATTATGAATTTAAAGACGATTGCCTGAATATTTAAACTTGTCAAATCATAAAGGTCCAGTAAAAGCAGTAAGCGTGGCGACTTTGATCGTGACCAATATCCTGGTCAGGCCGATGATAACCGGTAGTTGATACGGTAGCTTATAGAAAATCAATGCGAAAGTACAAGGCACAAGTGTTTTTACTTTCGTATTGGTTACAATGAGAAAGTAAATCGCACTAGTGTGCGTAAGTATTATTTTCTATACGGTTAATTGTGGGGTATGAATCACTTTAATACATGGTCGTAGGAAAAGCTTTTTCAATCCAATGATAACTATTCTATCACTGATGAGTATGTTGTATGTGGAAATAGCTTTATATCTCCAATACCGCTCCTATACTAACCTTCGCAAGGGCAAGCGGTGTTTTCTTTGGACATTTGAAAGCGGAGTGAAAAACATGGTATAAACTACGACTTTCAATGTTTAGGCCATGTCACTCGATGTTTGGGGCTACTTCTCACCTTGATGGAAATAAAGTACCACACTATGTAGCCAGACGTCTAGTGTTAGTTAAAGGATATCTATTTTCACAAAAAATTAAGTATTATAGCTCGGGTTCTAATTGGAATTAAAAAAAATTGATTAGATTTTCTTGTTCCTAATTTTGACAAATACCGACCATATGAAGTGAATCAGTTTTTTTCCAAAGATTATTATGACAGAACTTTCAAACCAAATAAAATCAGAAAAAAATTCCGAAACCAGTCAATTTTTATTTTTAAGTGTGCGGTTGGTCAGATTATTATTTTATTTTAGAGGTCATTTATGTAACGCTTAGAGACGGCTATAGGGAAATATTAACAAAAGCTGCTTAAAATTTTATGCAGAATCGGAAAATGCAATAACATACAGGGTATTCAATTTGAATTTCCAAAGTTGCCTTGGGTTTCTGGTAGAAGTGGCAACGTTGCACTTTTGAAAATAGTTTTAAAAGATAGATCATGACCTATTATGTCTACATACCAAATTTGGAATAGTTGTCTTTTTTAGTTCGCTTGTATTTTTATAGAACAACGATAATCTTGAATCACCCTGTATACGTAACGCAAATACTCAAAACTATTGCTACGACTGATTAGATAATTAAGAGATCTCTCAAAAGTTCCATTGCAACAGCTACCCTTTCCATTAAAGAAAATCATCAATGACGTCATCACGCTTACATAGGTAATCTCAAAAATAAATTAATAACCTGAACAACCGCGCGTCTAAAAATAAAAATCGACGGGTATCGGGACTTTTCTCTGAAGTTGCCGATTTAAGAATTATTGAATTTATTCCATAATTTAGTCGCTCACTGTATATATATATATATATATATATATATATATATATATATATATATGTTTCTATTTAGATTTCCACAAGTATTCATGTTTAAATAAGACAATTTTTCTTTAAAAATGTATATATGGAACATTTTGAAACCATTGCTTTAAATTCTGCAGATTTAAAACCTAAATGTTGGTTTCGTTATGTTGACGACACATTTGTAGTTTGGCCCCATGGAAAAGGAAACTTGGACCACTTTCTAGGACATATTAACAAGATTCACGACAACATCAAATTTACTATGGAAGTTGAAGAAAATAATTCACTCCCTTTTTTGGACACCCTAATAACAAGACTTCCTAATGGTAAATTTACACACAAAGTTTATCGAAAACCAACTCATACGAATAGATATTTGAACTCTCTCTCACATCACCATCCAGGTCAATTACGTAGCGTTATGAAATCCTTGATATACCGCTCTTACCACTTATCTGACCAAAATTCTAAAACGGAAGAGATGAAGACTATTAATAAAATACTAATTCAAAATGGATACAAAGATCAAGAAATATTAAAAATTACCAACCAAATAGAAAGACCAAGAAATAATAACTTGTCAAACAATGAACGAAAGATTCCTGTTATTCTACCTTATATAAAGGGAATTACAGACAGAATAGCAAAGAAATTTCCCAAAAACGACTTCAGACCGGTATTCAAACCACATTCAACTTTGTCCCAACTTTTAAGAAACCCCAAAGACAAAATTCTAATGAAAGCCAAGGGTGTATGAGATACCGTGCAACAACTGTCGAAGAACTTATATAGGACAAACTAACAGAATATTATATGCGAGAGCCGATGAACACCAACTAGCAATTAATCAGCACAATCCCTCATCGTCTTTAGCTGCACATCACTTAGATACAGGACACCAAATTAATACCAACAATATCCGTTTAATTGCACCTCTATATACCTTACAAGAAAGAATTATTAGAGAAGCAGTTGAAATTGAAAGAAGACCAAACGCCCTCAATAAACGAGATGACACTTCTAGATTGCCTAAAATTTGGAAGAATGTCATTAAACAAGTTTATTCTACATTTCAACCAACTCAAAATCTTCCAGAAATTTCAAACACTTATGCTGCAACTATTCCTGGCGTCCCCACGTCGACCTTCTACATCATGTACTCGACCAACTACCCGAAGTCAAACACACTCGTCCAGATTAAATTTAAATTAGTTACCTTGTTTCATATTCTGTATTTTTAAAAATAGTTACCTTATTTCAATCTCTGTAATTGTCAAATAAATTCTTGACAAAGGGAACAAAGGACGTTCCGAAACGTTGAATTAATTTTACGTTTATTTACACAAGTTTTAAAGAAAAATTGTCTTATTTAAATATATATATATAATATATATATATATATATATATATATATATATATATATATATATATATACATATATATATATATATATATATATATATATATATATATATATATATATAAGGGTGAGCTATTAGTGCGTCAGTACGACGTCCTTATTATAGATGATATATAAAGTTATTTGTAAAAATTATAGGTAACTTCAAACTTCACTTTATAAAACTACTTTCGTATTTACAGGGTCTTACATATTATCAGGATTAACCAAACATACCTTTTTTAAATATACAGGGTGTTCCTTAATGATATGCGAATATTGAAGTAGATGAGACTACACGAAAAAATAATTATAGTTTGCTTAATAAAGTACGGTCCTAAACTGTACCGTTACGGAAATACGGGGTATCAAAGATACACGAAAAATACGAAAATTAATTGATATCTTCTAAACCGCTAAACATTTTCCAGTGAAATTTAGTACGAAGCAAGAGTGCATGAAAGTGGATATTTTTCAATGCGAAGTTAAATTCCAACTTCAGCAGTGGCGTGCGTACGGTCACTCACTTGGATATTTTTGAAGAAAATAAATGATACGCCACTGATTTCTTGAAAAACAAAGTTACATTTTAATTCCTCGTTCAATTTGAAAAATAAAAACTCTCTTGAATTATGTTCCTAGAATGTTACCTTTGGGAGTAATAAAATAAAAACCGTTGTATTGTACGAGAAAATCATGTAATTTAACGATTGAAAGAATACGTTACAAATTGGCATCTGCCTTCACTGAACAACAACAAAAACAACAAATGGAAACATACAGCATAATATTGGGAACAAGTAATATATGAACGGTAATCACAAAAATTGTTGAAAATGGCCTCCTTCACTCAAAATGCATGCTTCTGCCCTCCTTCTCATGGAATTCCGCACTCGTTGAAATATTCCCGGAGTATGTTTTATATTATTACATGCTGCAACTATTCTCTCTTTCAATTATTCTACACTGTTAATGGGACTTGTGTACACTAGCGTTTTTAGATAGCCCCACAAGAAAAAATCTAAGCTGTTAAGGTCGAGGGACCGTGGTGGCCATTCTTGAGGTCCCCCCGGCCAATCCAACGATTAGAATAAACACTATCTAGATGATTGCGAACCATTCCACTGAAATGTGCTGGTGCACCATCATGCATGTACCACATAAGGTGTCTTATTAAAAGCGGAACATCCTCAAGCAGCTCAGGCAATTGTTCACGAATGAAAGTAAGGTAAGATTGTCCATAAAGTCGTCTCGGAAGAAAGAATGGGCCAATAAAGTAATCGGCTATAATTCCTGAGCAGACGTTCACTGAAAATTGATGTTGGATATGGGTTTCAGTTGTGGCTTTGGGATTCTCATCTGCCCACAAATGGTTATTGTGAAAATTTTGAATCGCATTTCTTGAGAAATTACATTCGTCCGTGAACAGGATATGTGAATCGAATTGTGGATTATGTGCAATATTATGAAGATATCACCGACAAAAAGTTACTCGCTTAGGAAAATATCTCGGGAGTAATGCCTGTACTCTCAAAATATGGTATGGATATAACAAATAATCCATTAAAATTCTCCAAACAATTTGGTGGCAAATATTCAAGTTTGTAGCTATCGTTCTTGTACTCGTTTCAGGCTGTTCTTCGACTGCGTGCAGGACTGCTTCCTCAATTTCAGTTGTTCTTACTCTTAGAGGCCTACCTTCAGATGTACCTCTTCGGACACTACCAGTTTCAACAAGACGCTGATGAATATTCGAGAAGGTTCGACTATCTGGTAAAGCACGATTGGGATATCTCTGGTGATAAATCCGTCTGGCTTTTTCTCCATTGCCATCAGCGAGGCCATACACACAATGCATATCAGCCATTTCAGCAATTGTATACATCAATAATAACAAAATTGTATAAAAACAATGGGAAAAGTTAATTTACAGTGACTTAAATTGAACTAGAAAATGTCACATGGAAAAAGCAAGTGTCATTTTGAAAGGCAACTAGACTTATTGCGAAATTGTTATTTCATTCATTGAATTAATTTTCTCGTACAATACAACGGTTTTTATTTTATTACTCCCAAACGGAACATTCTAGGAACATAATTCAAGAGAGCTTTATTTTTCAAATTGAACGAGGAATTAAAATGTAATTTTGTTTTTCAAGAAATCAGTGGCGTATAATTTTATTTCTTCAAAAATATCCAAGTGAGTTCCCGTACGCACGCCACTGCAGAAGCTGGAAATTAACTTCGTATCGAAAAATATCCACTTTCATGCACTTTAGCTTCGTACTAAATTTCACTGGAAAATGTTTAGCGGTTTAGAAGATATCAATTAATTTTCGTATTTTTCGTGTAAATTTGACACCCCGTATTTCCGTACGGTACAGTTTAGGACCGTAACTATAATTATTTTTTCGTGTAGATTCATCCACTTCAATATTCGCATATCATTAAGGAACCCTGTATATATATATATATATATATATATATATATATATATATATATATATATATATATATATTAAAATTTGGGTTAAGCTCATCCGCCTTATACTTACAATATAGGGTTTTATGGTATATCAAAAGTTTAATTTTTCAAAGGTCAATTGTATACGAAAACCATTCTCCGTTCAATGTCCTGTATACCCTAGACAGAACAACCTGTGGCAGGCATAACTTTTCGACATTGGTCCAGCTTTAAGAGAAAGTGCATTTTATAAAATTGTGACAATTTAATATAAGGCGAGCCAAAACTTGAAACCATGATTTTCTCATTTCTAATAATTACCCTACTTTTGTAAGTGAAAATACACTTTATTTTTCTTTTATTTCTATTAAGCATTCCCTATAGCTAAATATCATTAATTTTTGAGATATTTTCCGTTATCTTGAGAGTTACGAAAAAAGTTTTAAATAAAAGTTATTCATAAAGTCAAGCTGTACATTTTAAAATTATTTAATAATATACACGTTATTTCATTAAGTCACAACATATCAAATTTCAATTAGGACCGTTTTTCATATTCCATTGATATAATGTTTTACTAGGTTCTGCAGGGTACTTTTAAAGATATGGCAAGTTTTATGTGAAAATCGTAATCATATCGTCACCCCATATTATTTAAAATAAACAATTGAGGGCTAATCTCATGAGCAATTCGTGATAGTCTGGTTTTGTTAAAAATCACTTACGTGATAACTTTTATTCTTTGTACAGGGTGATCCAAAACTCACACCTATGATTATCTCGGCTATTTTAAATGGAACACACTTACTTACTTAACCATCACGCCATTCCCTTGCGGGGTAGGCAAAACAATCCCTGCCTCTTATTTATTTTTCATTCACAATCTTTCTCCATGCTTTCCTATCTCCGCATACTTCCCTAGATTCCGCAAGATTCATACATAGTCTCTGAAATGCCCTTTTGTTTTTAAAACTCCTGATCTTTCTTTCCTTTATCATAGATTCTACTACATTCAGCCAAGTTTTACGCGGCCTACCAGGCTCGGCCTTTCCCCTAACCTCGCCCACATATATTTGTTTCGTTAATCTTGTGTTGTTCATTCTCTCAATGTGACCAAACCAACGTAATGTACAACTTTTATATCTATCCGTCATCGTCTTTTCCTCACCACACCCCCTCATTATGCATTCATTTTTTATCTTGTCCCTTCTCGTTTTACCACATGCTGTTCTCAGGAATCTCATACCACGGCATTTATTTTTCTTTCGTGCTTTTTTTGACATACCCATGTCTCACTTCCATACAGTACTGACGGGACGAATACGCCATTATAGATTGCTCGTTTCGCAGCTAGGCTCATGCTTTCATTTCTCATTATCGTCCACATACTTCCAATCACTTTCCTTCCAGCATTGACCCTTCGTCCAATCTCGCTCTCAATTGTACCATCTGCAGTAAACATTCTACCGAGATATACCAGCTTGTCCACTTGCTCCACAATTTCATCTTGCAGAGTAAATACTCTACTCTCCTCTCCACCTTCCCGATTGAACACCACAATCTTAGTTTTGTTCACGTTTACCTTTAGGTCCATGCTCTCACAGACTGTATCAAACTTCCTCAGAGCGGTTTGCAGCTCATCCGCACTGTCACTTAATAAGACTGTGTCATCTGCATACCCCAGGAGTCGTACATTTACGTCACCAACCATTACACCATTTGTATCGTTACATGCTTGTCTAAGACATTTATCCATGTATACATTGAACAACCACGGTGACATCACACAGCCTTGTCGCACTCCTTGCTCAATATTAATTCTTTCCATGTATTAAAGTACCTGTACGATTAAATCGATCCATCACTTTTTCGAAATTCCTTTTTTCGGTTAATCGGCGCTCTGGAAATCTCTCGTGATACACCCTTACTGCTAGCAAGCAAATTGTATGACATTCACCTAGTATCCAGATTATATCGACATTAGAAAAATTCATGATGAACTCAAAATTTGTACGTAAATAACAAGGAAATTAACCGAATAAAATTGAAATATTAATTTTTATTCACAATTAGTTTGTAACATACTTCTTTTCTAACCCTTTAACGGTTGAAAAGTGAATGATTCTACGAGTTTGAAACCATTTTTTCTCACGTGCGTAGATGGTAAGTGAACGCAAGCAATAGATGGAAACAAACAACACGTTTTCTTTAATAAGTGAATTATTGATAACAAGTAACAACAAAACCAATAGAAAAATAGTTAATATGTTACCGACATAAGCGATATTATGGCAGTAGGTTTTTACTAATGTTTTATTAGTGCAATTAAAATTACAAAATTTTGGTCGTTGGTGTTATTTAGTATGACAGCTCATGTGGCATCAAATTTTTATTTGACACTGACGACCAAAATTTTTTGATTTGAACGGTATAATGTTGGTTGTTCTTTAATTGTGAATAAAATTGTATACAAACCTTGGCAAAAGTACCATACCCCTGTCTCGAGAACTAGTTCACCTCTCAGTGAATTATACTTCTCTCGATAGGAATGGAACACTTTCCGCCTCGGTATGAAATATACTATTACAAGCTTGATAGACAAATAATACTACCCTCTGTCAAAGAATACTTTACAGTCATGGAACACCCTCTATTTTATATCATCTCTGAAAAGTACTTAAGAAATACTTTTAGTCTTCTTAAGCATTCCCTATACCTAAATCTTACAGTTATTGATTTATTTAGATTTTTAAAAATAAAAGCGACATTTTTGGCATAACTTCAAAAATGTTTTTTTTCATGGCTGTAATGTATTATTTGAAAATACTGTAAGTTTAATCAGCTCTGTATCAAAACTATTATTGTCAGGTGAAAAAGACATACATCAAGTATAAATTATTGCAAATAAAACCACAAATTGTTTAACAAAACTAGGTACAATAGAGACTAAGAGTAATAAATGACACAAAATTCTAAAAAATGAGTAACAAAATAATATTTAGGTAACAAAGTTTTGATCTGGACATTAAAACTTGTAGACTGAGCAAAATACATACCTGCACTTTACCGAAACACCGTGTTTCATCGACCGACAATCGTTTTGTTGACCACATACACGTCATCAGAAAGGTGAACCTAAACTTTTTAACTAGTATTTCATCACTCGACGATCGTTTCATTGACACCACATCGTCATCAGGAGGTTGAACTTAAATCAGTTTAATCATAGTGACGAAATAGAGTGTTTCGATGAAGTGGTATTTATTTTCACTGTTCAAAGTAGCGTCCCATTACATTTAAACAATGTTGTAGCTGATCCTCAAATTCTCTACTTACATTTCTAGCCATTGGGATACTGCTTCGGAAAACAACTCTAATTCTATTTTTCATGTCCTCTAATGTAGTTACAGGTAATTCATATACTTCATTTTTCACATACCCCCACAGAAGATCAGGCAATCTTGCAGGCCATGGAATTGGCTCTCCTCTACCTATCTATCGTCCTGGAAACTGATCGCGTAGTTGACCGTGATTCAGTGCGTTATTAAGTATGGGAGCCCCATCATGTAAATACCACATGCACTGACGTATACGCAAGGGTACGTTTTCAAGAAGCACAGGCAACTGCTTTTCCAAAAAATCTAAATAAACTTCACCGTTTACCGTTTCCTCCAAAAAATATGATCCAATCATGATATTGCCCAGAATACCAACCCAAACATTTAAAGACCATCTTGTTTGTGAAGTAGTAACTATTATATGAGGATTTTCTCTTGAATAGTAATGAAAATTGTCTTTCTAAACATCCATTTTTATGGAATGCCGCCTCATTCCCGAAAAGTACATAATCAAAAAAATCTCTTTGACTGCGAATTTTTCTTTCAACTCAATTACAAAAATATATTGTTCGTCGAAAATCATCATCCAATAATTCGTGGTAAAATTGAATATGATATGGGTGCGTCTTGTTTTTTAGTATTTAATATTTTTTGTACACTTCCATAACTTATTTCTTGTTCCCTGGAAATTTCTCTTATACTTTTATTGGGATCATATGTAACTGCCAACAATACATTCAGTTTATTTTCCTCAGTAACAATGGTTTTCGTTTTTTCTTTCTTTTCATATACTAAAGTACCTGTACGATTAAATCGATCCATCACTTTTTCGAAATTCCTTTTTTCGGTTAATCGGCGCTCTGGAAATCTCTCGTGATACACCCTTACTGCTAGCAAGCAATTTGTATGACATTCACCTAGTATCCAGATCATATCGACATTAGAAAAATTCATGATGAACTCAAAATTTGTACGTAAATAACAAGGAGATTAACCGAATAAAACTAAAATATTAATTTTTATTCACAATTAGTTTGTAACATACTTCTTTTCTAACCCTTTAACGGTTGAAAAGTGAATGATTCTACGGGTTTACTTTAAGCGGTCAGTAATCACAAAAAAAGGAGCCAGCAATGAGATGAAGCGGTCAGTAATGGACCACTTTCCAATCTGTGGGGGAGCTACTATCGATTTAAACAATCAATGTCAAATTGACAACTTGCCAATTTTAATAAAGGGTCAAGAGTTTGAAACAATTTTTTCTCACGTGGATAGATGGTGAGTAAACGCAAGCAATAGGTGGAAACAAACAACACGTTTTCTTTAATAAGTGAATTATTGATAACAAGTAACAACAAAACCAATAGAAAAATAGTTAATATTTTACCGACATAAGTGATAATATTATGGCAGTAGGTTTTATTAGTGCAATGAAAATTACAAAATTTTGGGTCATGGCACACTGTAAAAAACTTGCAGTGCCAAAAATGTCGCTTTTATTTTTAAGAATCTAAATAAATCAACACTGTAAGGTTTAGGTATAGGGTATGCTTAAGAAAAGTAAAAGTGTTTCTTAAGTAATTTTCAGAGATATAAAATAGACTGAGATAATCATGAGTTTGAGTCTTGGATCACCCTGTACAAAAAATAAAAGTTATCACAAAAGTGATGTTTTAACAAAACCAGACTACCACGAAATTATTTTGCCCAATCCTTTATTTTAAACAATACAGGGTTACGATTTTATTACGATTCTCACATAAAAATGGTCATATCTTTAAAAGTACCCTGTAAAACCTTAGTAAAACACTACATCACTGGACTATGAAAAATGATCCTAACTTAAATTTGACATAATATACAGGGTGTTCCATTAATAAACAAATTTGATATGCTGTGACTTTATGAAATACCCTGTATATTATTAAATAATTTTAAAATGTGCAGCTTGACTTTATGAATAGCTTTTATTTAAAACTTTTTCGCAGCTCGCAAGATAATGGAGTTATCGAACTCTGGAGTATAATTTGATCACCCTGTATTTGTAAAAACTTAAATACCTACTTAAAAATTATTACTAATTTTATTACATACATAAATAAAAAGTTTACTTCGAGTAGGATTTGAACCTACGACCTGTACTTTGCTAGAGTACCGCGGTATTGAACTTATTCGTTCATAACAAAAACTTATAATAATTAAATACCTACTGTTTGAAATGAACTTTTCTGTTGAGGAATTAAGAGATACGATAGCAAAGCTGGAAAGGTTAGTAAATCGTTTTAAGCGTACGGGTTCAGTAGTTTCTGAATGGGCTCAGCAACTAATCCGCAATCAAATGGATTTCGTTGATTTTATCCTTTTTCAAGATGAATCCACGTTCCGTAAAAATAGGATCGTGAATAGAATAATTTCCATTATTATTCTAGAAGTATTGAAATTAAATAGTGAATGGTCGGGTTTATTGGGACTTTTTAGCAAATTGTTTACCATTACTGTAGCCAAACGTTTCTCGTAACATTCGTCAAAGGATGTGGTTGTTACGAAAATTATTTACCATTACTGTTGGCAAACGTTCCTCTTAACATTCGTCAAAGGGTTTTTGTTACACGATGGAGCTCCGGTACATCAGACTAGATTAATTCATAATCATCTTAATACCCATTTTCCTGACGGATGGGTGGGAAGAGGAGAACCTATTGCATGGCCAACCGGAGTTAAGTAAAATTGATTTCATCATGTTGGGTTATGTGAACCTTGTGTATCAAATGCCTCCAACGACACAAGATGATATGAAGAACAGAATGAAAGAAGCATTCATGAGTATTAATGTAGAAACGTTAAGAAATGTAAGTCAATAATTTGAGGATCCAGTGCAATGTTGTATTGATGTTTTCGTTGGACATTTTGAAGATTTATTATGAAATTAATTAATTTGATAAGAATTTTGTCTTAACTGATAATTTTAAATTTTTTATAACTATTTGTCATACTGTCATTCGTCCACGGCTAACTTGTTATAATAGAATTTAAAAAAATCCCTTTCTGTTATTAAATTGAAAATATATCAGAAATTAATGATCTTAGCTATAGGAGGCGCTAAATAAAAATGAAATAACATAAAGTGTATTTTTACTTTTAAAAAAATATGGGGTGATTCATTTGAAAAAAAATTAAAAATTCAAGTGTTAGAGTTTTGGCTCGCCCTATATTAAATTGTAGCAATATTATAAAAATAGCATATTCTATTAAATCTGGAGCAATGTTAAAAAGTTATATCCGCGAAAAGTAAATAATGTCAGGTTGTTTTATCATATATAATACCACTAGAGAAAAAATTTTGTCGGCAAAATTTGCGATGGTGTTATGAAAGTGTGTTGCTTGGCAATTTCGCGAATGACATTTGTAACAAAACCACGAGCCGTCAGGCGAGTGGTTTTAAATGTCATGAGCGAATATGCCTCAAAGCAACACTTGAATATTTCACCATCGAAAATTTTGCAGACATATTTTCTCGAGTGGTATTCGACATGACTATTTCACGAGACAAATTAAAATTACACACATATTTTAATATTTAGCTTTTATTGAACCAAGAACAGAATATGTAACATAAACACTCACTAACGTTATGGAATTGACTATTTGTCTTTATTGTATTATAGGGTGTTGTTTCGTTAATTGCTTGCTCTATTTCAGTAATCGAACTACACCCAAATCTATTCTCCATCGTATAATTTAACTAAAACAAGTAAAGCCACGCGCTGTCAATTTGACAATTTTTTATTACAAAGCATACTTAAAATATTTTATAAACGTCAAAATTTTATCACTTATTAATACCAACTTGTAGGTTTTGCCAAATTTTATCAAGCAACGTGTTTTGCCGCTGAAATACGTTCGTTACTATGGCGATTTCCTAAGTAAAATGTTAACGAGTGAAATAGTCTAGGATATACAGTGACGTTGAAATGATTTTCGTATACAATTGACCATAACTTTTGAAATACCTTGTATAACGTAATGAAACGCTATATTGAAAGTATGGGGGAGATGAGCTTAATCTAAATTTGTAATAGAATATAGGGTGATCCACCTTAAAAAAAGTATGTTTGGTTCACACTGGTAATATGTAAGACTCTGTAAATACGAAAATAATTTTATAATGTGAAGTTTTCGTATAATTTTTGCAAATAACTTATTTGCTATCGTCTATAATAACAGATATATAGTACTTCGACGCGCTAATGGCGCACCCTGTATAGATCCATTGAACACGATTGCAGTACGTTCAAATTATTTACGGTGATAAATTGGTGTTAAGTACAAAAAAACAAACATGTACGGAATATTGAGTTTCAAGTATATTGATATTGGTTTTCATGCAAACGGAACTCTCTTCAAGGTTTAAGCATCTAGTACACTTATTTGAATAATAGATTTTGTATTCTTATAAAATTTTTAACTTAAGTTTATTTTAGGAAATTGTTTCTCCTAACGAGGAAAAGGTACAATTGGCAGTAAAATCCGAAGATTTAATAGTTGAAGAAAACATATTACCGCTTCCTAATCAAGTAGATGTTAAATTAGTTTTAGATTGTAATCTCTCTCCTCTTGTTAACAGTAATATCCAAAATATTTCCTTTCAAAGAACTGAAAATATTGAAATTAATAATTTAATACGTCCTAATACAATAGAAACTTCTACAAAAGGCAATGTAGATTCATTTGAAGTATGTTCTGTTTCCAACAATAATGTTGAACCTGTGCTATCTAGCTCACTCAATGCCCACATTATCGAGAATGAATTAGGCGTTGATAGAAAACAAACTGTATTTACTTCAGATAAGGAATGCACTGATAAATTCACAACTAAACCTGTTTTCCATTCACGCTCTTTATTTCAATTTTATACCCCCACCGAAATCGCTGAAGACAAAACTGAGACATCATCTAAATTAGACAATTCTAAATTATTTCAGCCAGCATTAAATGGCGACGCAACCACCCCGTTTTCTTTTAACTTCTTCTCAAGGATTGAAAGTAACGATTCTATTTTGTCTTTACCAACAAGTAACAAAAGCTCTATAACGGAAATGAAAACAAATGATAAATTTAATGAATTTTATCAAAACACCAATCTCGACCCGTTTGTTAGTTTTTCTCATGTACTTGTAGGCAAAGATACAGACGAGTTGCAAAGTGAGGAAAGTAGTAACAAGAATAGCGGGGGACTTAGCAGTAAAAAATCTGATTCGAAATTTATAATTGAATCTGTAGTTAGTGAAAAAGCCTGTGACCAAAATTTTATAAAAAATTGCTCAAATGTTGCAAGCAATCAATCTACTATTTCTTTACCAACAAATAACATAAATCCACCTACTTGCTCCATACTAAACTTCATTGAAAAATCTGATTCTACATTAAAAGACACTGCAGTGAACCAAGAGAACTCTAATCAAAATTGTATAAAAACTTGTTCACAAGTTAAAATGAATCAATCTATTTTTTCTTTACCAACCAATAACAAAAATCAATCTACTTGCTCCAAACTAAAAGCTGAAAAGAATACGAATGATAAATTTGATCAATATTATCAAAACGAAAATATCGATCCCTTAGTTAGCTTGCATCATGTAACTATGACCGAAGCTACAAACGAATTGGTTATTATGGATAATGGCCAAAATAGTAACAATATTGACTGTATTAGCAGTAAAAAATCTGATTTTACATTTTTAAATGACACTGCAGTTAGCCAAGAGATGTCTAATCAAAATTGTACAAAAACTGGTTCAAAAGTTGAAAGGAATCAATCTATTTTTTCTTTGCCAACAAATAACAAAAATCAACCTACTTGCGCCAGACTAAACTTACCTGAAACCAATCTAAATTATAAAATTAAGCAATATTATTATCAAAACTCAAATTGCGATCCGCTTGTTGCTTTGGAACATGTGGATATGGCTAAAGCTAGAGACAATTTGATTATTAAGCAACACGAGAAAAACTGCATTCGCAGTAAAAACCGTGATTCATCATCTTTTACTAAAACTGCACTTAGAGAAGAGTCTTCTAATCAGAATTGTACAAAAAAAAGAAGAAATGATAATACTAGGGTTAATAAAACAGATTTCATTATTTTTTCTTCTTCTAATCAACAGTTTGATTCACTTAATAATCCAAACAAGAAAACAAAATTAGAGCCAAGTAAAATATCATCGGATTTTCTTAGTGACGAGCATTTTGAAAATAAATCAACTGTTATTAAAAAACCAGAAACCTGCACTTCTCTTAACTATAATCGGAATGCTGGAGTTAATGACGTATCGGTACCCATACTGGAGAAAAATAATCTAAAGTACAAAAAAGAGGTAGGTGTTAAACGTAGAGCTGAGTCAGACCTACTTTTAGAAAGTAAGCGACAAAAAATTGAAGCTTGTCATAAAAAAAAAGATAGAGAAGTGCAACGTGAAGTTACTTCTAGTAATGAAGCACGTTGGCCCCTGTATAATTTTTCTAAACCTGAGGAATGTTTTGCAGCTGTTAAAAACCAATGGACTGGTACACCGTTACCAAACCCACATGTAGATTTAACATGCCGTTTTTATGATACTCCGCCAAATATTCATTCAAATTTTGTTATCACCGGAAATGATGACAATACCATTGATTGTTTATCAATTTATGAATCACAAATTGATGAAACAGAGGAAGAAATAAGACGCATAGAGTTTAATCTCGATCAATTTGGGTCTTTTTGGGATAGTAGAACTATCCATAAAAATTTAAATTTATTACAGAGATTAAAATCTATGCGTGTTAAACTATTAGGTGCTCGTGAGGAAGCAAATCGTTTTTATAAGTATTATAGAAATCCTCAAACTGGATGGAATGCCTGGTATATATCTGAATATCAAAGAAATGTAATTAAACATCAATTTGATATTTTAGATTCTTACTCTACTTTCTATGGTTTTGTACAACATAATTAAAATGTATATAGTTACTGTTTTTATAACATAAATTTCAAATGTGCAATATAAAATTCGTTTACTATAAACAACCATGTTAAAATTATTACCATTAATTACATATTTTTAAAGACATTGTTATTAAGAATTTGTTTACGTATATTTTTTAGTTTTTGTATCTACAATAGAATTTACTCACGTATTACTTAACTATGGGTGTTGTGCACTCTATCGTAACATTTTTTACACATAGATATGTAAAAAATCTTCATATCAAGGTATATTATACTATTGAAGATTTTATTTGCTGACAATACTTATGTGATACTAAATTTTCGTTTAGAGATATATTTTTTGTGTTTGTGTATAATAAATTTTTTTGATTTATGTTATTATTTTTTTTATAAATTTAACTATGATAGAGGAAATACAAATATAACAAATAACAGTATTAAATCGGTAAGTATCTTCTAAACGCAAAGAAAAATGTTAGAAAAAGTGAACCCTTTGCGTCACGTTTTACAAAATGTAGTCATAGGTAACAAAAAACTAGGTGCATTACAGGACTTTTTTGCGAACTACTAAAAAATATGTGGGGTATTTTTATATCTTTGAAATATTCAGCTATTTTAGAAATATTTAATGAAAACCAAAAACTGACCCTAATAAACCCCCCTCCCCGAGACATCCAGACATCATGGCCGATCTTGACGAAACTTGGCCAAAAGTTGTAAAATGAGCGAACAAGTCGATTTAGCGATAGTGAAAAGAAAGTCGATTGCATAACCTTCTATACCTACATATGTATATGTAGGTTGAAAGTTAAAAATAGATATCTCGCTTATGTTTCAAGATAACTATGGACTTATTTAGCAAGAAAGTAAAAATGTCAATTTCTTTGATTGTGAAATTTCTTTTTTGTTTGCAATGATATGTAATGCTTAATAAAAGTATTTGTTTGGAAAATATGTGAAAAATAGTTGGAGATTAGTATCATTCATATCATTATACTACATATATGCACAGGTGGCACCATGTTTAATAGAACAGAGTATCTCAAAAACTAAACACTATTAAAAATATCTGGTGTAGAACAACACACAAACTTACCAAACGCAAACAGGCAACATTGTAAAAACAACAACAATAATATGTTAGATGGACGTTTAATAAGGGGGTTCGCGAGAAAAATATCGAATTTTTATTTTTGAATGGAAATTGCAGAACAGTTTATTGCCATTATTTTAAGACCAGTTTCATGAAATTCCGATAAGCGGAACTTTTTTTTATGAAATGCTGCATCACGTCACGTCACAGATTTATGAGTTGAGAAGAGTACAACCTCAGTTATTAGTTATAGTACTCAATTTAGTTAGGAAAGACAATCATTTAGGTTTGACCAGTTGGTATACCTGCTCCTATTATCTTCTGCTGTTTATGTTAAATACTAGCGAATCTCTGAATAACATTATTTGGACCCATTGTTATCTCATTATATTTAGAATTTACATCACTTCTACATACTTAAAGACAAAATTTATATCGATTAGGGCTTGAATCTCGATAGCGCAGTTGGTTAGCGCGGTACTCTAACTCTATAGGTCGTAGGTTCAAATACTACTCGAGGTAAACTTTTTATTTATGTATTTAATAAAATTAACAATCATTTTTAATTATTTGGACTTGTTTACAAAAACGTATATTCGCTGGTACTACATGAAGCCATTGCCAACTTTAACAAAGGCAATATTGTAAGATGTGTAATATATGAAAAGTTGGGAATTGAACCAAGAACAAATTGTGTCAACACTCTACAAGACTTGGATATTATTCGAGTAGGTATGGGGGCACTTTGGCCATACAGTTGCGTGCGCAACCGTCTGAATCCAAATTCCCTCATGGAGGAGTTATATTATAGCAAGGGGAAATGTATAGCGAGAAACTTATGTTATAAAAAAAGGTAAGTCTGTTAGATTCGAACCGTAGACCTCTGAAGTAGCAAACAAGGGCCTTAACCCCTACGCCACCGACCCGTTTACAGTATAAACCTATAGATCATATATAAACAGTATATGTATAGCTTAGCACACGCACACCTTAGATCACCGACAAATAATGATCCTACAAACACAGTTCCAAATATGAGCTTAGAGATATTACGTAATTGTCGTATGCGTGTGTGTCTGTGTGAGAGAGAGAGAGAGAGAAAAGCAATGGTGAGAAAGAAAGGCATGCGTTGGGGATCTTTGTGGACAGTTATTATATAATATACACATCTGCACTCTGCAGTGTGTCCGTGTGACACAGAGCAAGAGACAGAGAACAGTGGTGAGAAAGAAAGACATACGTTGAGGGGTCTTTTGTGTGACAGTTGTTATAAAATATACAGGCATGCACGCTGTAGTGTGTGTGAGAGAGAGAGAGAAAGCAACGGTGAGAAAGAAAATACATACGTAGAGGACCTTTGTGGACAGTTATAAAATATACACCTCTACTGTGCCTGTGTGAGAGAGAGCGAGAAAGAGAGAGAACAGTAGTGAGAAAGAACGACATGCGTTGGAGGTCTTTGTGGATAGTTGTTATAAAATATACACGTCTACACTCTGTAGTGTGTGAGAAAGAAAGCAGCGGTGAGAAAGAAAGACATACGTTGAGAGGTCTTTATGTGACAGTTGTTATAAAATATACAGGTCTGCACTCTGTTGTGTGTGTGTGTGTGTGTGTGTGTGACAGAGAGAGAGAGAAAGCAGCGGTGAGAAAGAAAGACGTGCGTTAGGGACCTTTGTGGACAGTTATTATAAAATATACACGTCTACACTCGTAGTAGAGAGAAGAAACACGGAGAAAGAAAGGCTGCTGGGTGAATTTGTTTTTTCAAAAGTGGTCATCATTTTGTGTCCTACTAAACCATAAAACAGTTATCAATCAGATCAACTGGTTGAGAATACTCAGGTTGATTGTATAAATACTTCACCAGGTACCAATGACTTAGTTTACTTTTGTTTGCTACCGTTCCATCGGTCTCATCACGAGTGCACATGGCTAATTTTGAAATTTCAATGAGCGTTATATGCGCATAAAAAGTTTCGCTCAACAAGCGAAAAATTTTGTTTAAACTAAAGAACAACAGGAAAGCTAAATGTGTTAGATTGGATAAGAACAGGATTAATCAAGTTATTACATACATTATGTCATCGGTTAACCCCGACGATAAAGTGGGAATAACCTTTCACGCAGAAAATTTTAAATTTAAACTACTGGGGTGGATGAGTTTTCGTAAAGCATTTGACTCTGTGTGTAGTATTTTGGAATCACTACTACAGAGAAATATTCATTACACGAGCACCGACACATTCCATATAAACTATAATGAAGAATCAACCATGATAATTACTATACGCAATGAAGGTAACTTATGTTTACCGCGAGCGTTAATAGTGGGTAGAGCCCTTGCAGATAAAGGCGCGATATATAATGACATGAGAAAAAAGGATGTACTACAAAAACTATTAGCACTAAACTTAATAGAAATCGCTAAGATTACAATTCCGAATAAGGACTGTAGTATTAACGAACTTGGACAGTTTCAACAATACCTTACCGGGTAAAACATAACAGTATATCAACACAGCACTAAGGGACGAGAAATGTTATTCGAAGGAGTCGATCCGAGGAAAAGAAAATTAGATTACTGTACAACCAAGGACATTTTAACGTTATAAAATCTTTAACATTAGCATTTTGCTGTAGCTATTACTGTGAAAAGTCTCATATCCCGTACAATACTTTAAAAGGCTAAGGAGTGAAGCTACATGCCCCTGCTGTAGACGAGCTCCAGTTTGTGAAAAATTAAGTGAAGAAGTTTATTGCCACGACTGCGGTAGAAGCTTTCGTTCGAACCATAAAGAACAAAAACGGGGTGTGTCTATATGTTGAACATTACACAAATGCAGTGTTTGCTTAAAAACATTTAATATTGACAACCGAAAAACATCATTTTTGTGGATAGGTATTTTGTAAACAATGCAACGATCATAAACCGGAAAACCATTTTTATTTTATTAGACCAGCAAACCCTTATAGAGAGAATGGCGACGTTTTATTTCTGTTTTATGATTTAGAAACTCGTCAAGAATAATCCAACCCTGAAAAACGCGAAGTCAAACTTCACGAGGCGAATCTTTGTGTATTTCAGCAAGTGTGCCCTACGTGCTACACACTACCATCTTCTCTAGTCATATGCCCCCAATGTGGTGTTACAGAACAAATATTACAAGGTGAATACTGTATCAGCAAAATCTTTAGTTACTTGCTGGAAGTAAGAAAATTGTTCAAAAAGGTTGTTGTAATAGCCCACAATGGTCAAGGGTCTGATCACCAGTTTATCTTAAATCACACACTAACAAACACACCTTAAACCGGAGATTATAATGAGGGGGTCTAAAATACTAATGATAAAATTTGATAACCTAAAATTTATTGATAGTCTTAACTACTTCCCTATGCCACTCTCAGCTCTACCAAAGGCGTTTGGATTAACGACGGTTATAAGAAAATGTTATTTCCCCATCTATTTAACATTAAAGCAAACTCCGAGTATGTAGGACCGCTACCTCATATTGATTATTACTCCCCTAACTCCATGAAACCCGAAGAAAGAGCTGAAATTTTAAAATGGTATGAAGAAACAAAATCACAGGGTTATACATTTAAAATGTCGGGGGGTTAATAGAATATTGCCGGTCCGATGTAGAGATCTTAAAACATGCTTGCATGTACTTTAGAAGACTGTTTTTGAAGGAGTTTTTGGTTGATCCGTTTGTCGAGACCATTACGATAGCCTTCAGCTTGCAATCTGGTGTACCGACGACGATTTTACAACCCGATACAATAGGAATTATCCCCAAAGCTGGTTATCGAGCAGACAAACAATCTATAAGTGCTATACAATTGGTCTGGGAAGAAGGACCCTTAGCGGATTCTTTAACGAGGGTGTACAGCTTGAACCTAGTTCTTTGCGAAAAAGTTTAGATCTCTATCAAAGCTAATGTTAAACAGTTTCTGGGGTAATTTGGTCACGCGAAAATCAAACCAAAACTTCAATTTTAATACTCTAAAGAGTTGAAGTTAATATATCAAAATTAACGAGGACATAATTGTAAACTGAACATTAGTGGAAGATGTTTAATGTAAACTGTAATAGCAGTAAACCATACAAGCACGATTAAAATTATACTGTATCTCGAAGCTACGGTGCTTATTACGATACTGATTTTATTTACATTTAAAAGAATATCAGACGTTGCGTGCAACTGTGAAAAATCTATGTGGGAGTTACATTATAGCAAGGGAGATGTATGGTGAGAAACTTATGTTATAAAAAAGTAAGTAAGTCTGTGAGATCCGAACCGTAGACCTCTGAACAACAAACGGGACCTTAACCGCTACGCCACGGACCGGTAACAGTATAAACCTATAGATCGTAAAAACAGTATATCTATATATAGCGTGCACACCCTCAGATCATACAAACACAGACATATGGTGGGTTCTTTATGGACAGTTATTATACAATATACAAATCTGCATTCATAGTGTGTGAGAGAGCGAGAAAAGTAGTAGTGAGAAAGAAACATGTTGAGGGGGTCTATGTGGAGAGTTACTATAAAATATATATACGTCTGCACTCTGTAGTGTGTGTATGTGTGTGAGAGAGACAGAGAAAAAAAAGCAGAGATGAGAAAGAAAGATAGGTGTTGAGGGTTTATATGGTCAGTTATTATAAAATATATACGTCTGCACTCTGTAGTGCATGTGTGTGTGTGTGTGTGTGTGTGTGTGTGTGTGTGTGAGAGAGAGAGAGAGAGAGCGAACGAGAAAAGCAGAGGTGAGAAAGGAAGACAGGGTGGTAGACCTCTGAAGTAACAACGAGGATAAACCATGGCCATAAGTTTACTGTAAACGTAGAGATCTATAATCAGTATATCTATAAGCGTAGCATACATCAATTTAAAATAATATACAAATAGCGGACGGTGTTGGAGCCTATGGTTACTGTAAATATACACTCCTGTACTCTGGTTGTGTGTGTGTGTTGTGTGCGTGTGCGTGTGCGTGTCGTTGTTGTGCGTGTGTCTGTGTCTGTGTCTGTGTTGTGTTGTGTTGTGTGTGTGTTGTTGTGTGTGTGTGTTGTGTGTGTTGTGTTGTTGTGTGTGTGTGTGTGTGTGTGTGTGTTGTGTATGTATTTTTTTTTTATTTTGTTTTGTGTGTGTTATTGTGTGTTGTGTTGTATAAAAAATATATTATAAAATATATATATATATATATATATATATTATATATATATATATATATATATATATATATATATATATATATATATATATATATATATATATATATATATATATATATATATATATATATATAATATATATATATTATATATTTATAATAATATTATATTTTTTTTTTTTTTATAATATAAATATATATAATATATATTTAATAATTTTATATTTTATATAAAAATATATATATATATATATATATATATATATATATATATATATATATATATATATATAAATATATATATATATATATATATATATTATATATATATATATATATATATATATATATATATATATATATTATATTATATATATATATATATATAATAAATATAAAAAAAATATTAAAATATATATATATATTTATATATTATTATTATTTTAAAATTAAAAAAAAATATATTTTTTTTTTTTTTTTATTTTTATTTTTTTTTTTTTTTATTTTATTTTATATATTTTTTTTTATTTTATATTTATATTATTATTTATATTTATATATATTTATATATATATATTATATTATTTATTAAAAATGAATTTTTATGTGTGTTTTTATATGTTAATATATAAGTATTATATATATATGATTATATAAAAATATAATGTATATATATATATGTATTATATTAATCTGTATATTATATATATTAAAATATATATTTATATATATATATATATATTTTATATGTTATATATATATATATAAAAATTTATATTATTTGGTATATTAATATATATAATATATATATTATTATATTATTATATAATATATATATATTTAGTATTATATATGTATATATATATATAAATATATATGTTTATTGTGTATATATATAATATTATTATTAATTTATATTAGTCTTTGTTGTATTATGTGTTTGTGTTGTTATGTATATATATAACATATATGTCTAAGAAATATATGTCTATAAATATTATATGTCTATTAAAATGTTATTTGTTTATATATTTCTAATTGTTATATATATATCAAATATATATATTTATTAAATATAATTTATATGTATTTATGTATATGTATGTATGTCTTTGTGTTTATATATATGTGTTTATGTATGTGTTATGTGTATGTGTGTGTGTATGTATGTTGTGTTGTGTGTGTGTGTGTGTTATGTGTGTGTGTGTCTGTGTGATGTGTCTATGTATGTTATGTGTGTGTGTTATGTTGTGTGTTATTTGTGTTGTATTTATGTTATATAATATGTCTATGTATTATGTTATTATGTCTATTTATGTTATTGTTATGTGGTGTCTATGTGTGTATGTTTGTTTTTTATTGTATGTTGTGTATATGTTTGTTGTTATGTGTATATATATCTATATTATGTGTTGTTGTTTTTATTGTGTGTCTGTGTTGTGTTGTATTATTTTTTGTATATGTTGTCTGTTGTGTGTGTGTTTATGTGTTGTGTTTGTTTTGTTGTTTTTCTTGTTTTGTTGTCTTTTGTTTTGTCTTGTTTTTGTTTTTTGTGTCTGTGTGTGTCTTGTTTGTTTTCTTTTGTTATTTTTTTGTGTGTATGTGTTATTTTGTGTCTTTGTTTTTGTTTTTTCTTTAATCTTTATTTTAGCATCTATTACAGTACATATTGTAATACATGCATCTTAAATTAATTAATTAACAAATAATATCTCAATTTGTATCTTATACTATTCTTATATAACTATTTATAATTGTTTAGAATAATACATATTTTTAACTAATGATCTGAAAACATTTTATAATTCTTCAAAATTAATATTATTTATAAATATTAGAAATAATTGAATTTTACTTATTAATAAATTTCTATTTGTTGAGACATCTCCTTTTAAAAGAATTTTATATTTTAAGTTCTTCCTTGATTTATTTAACAATTTACAGTCTATATTAAATGATCAATTATTGTTCCTTGATTATCCAAAACATTTGGGATTATGTTTTTATTTATTGGTAATTTCTTTTACCTGTAAATATCATTGTTTGTGTTTTTATTGAAATTTTTTTAAATATATTGATGGAAAAAAAACAGTTTTAACCTTTTTTTAATATTCCATAGATTTTCCATTTTAAACAAGTTTTTGCTTCTTTTAATTTCACTTTCTGGTATTTTGTCATAAATTATTATTTTCACTAAAATTTGTTTTTTTTTGCCAAAATGTCTAAAGTTCATTAAATTTGATACCTGAATGAGTTTTATCCATTTAAAAGAATTTTCCATCCTTCTTCTTCCATTTTGATAATTACTTTTCTTTTTATCAATAATATTATAATGTACATTCAATTTTAAAATTTTATAGTTATTTCGCTTCTGTTGAAATAAACCGATTTTTCACTTTCAATTATATTAATGCTTTTAATTTTTAATAATTTAATACAGCTAAATTTCGGCCTGGTTATTTGAACATCTATTTCTAATTTATAATTGTATGTCAGAATAGTTCATTATTTTTGCAAATTACTACCCAACCTTATTGTTTATTTTACTTATCCGTGTAGATGTCATAAACATAATTTGAATTTTCAACATCGGTATGTATACTTGGTAATTTACGGATGTATCCAGTTTTTAATCGGGTGAAAATCATAATTATATTTGGTTCGATAAAATTCTTTGTATTGTAAATAATTACTAATTCCTCTAATTTTTATTTGGAGTTTCCAGATATCACAATGATGCTTTTGAAATAGTTCTATATCCTTATACTTTAATAAATTAATCTTTGTACACTTTCTAATTTTTAGAGTTCTTTTCCTTTTAAAGCGCTGTCCAAATAGGAATACCATAGGATATCAACGGTAAAATAGCACCTTTATAAATTAATTTTGGACTTGATTTTAATCCCCATTTAATTTTGGATCTACAAATCATGTTTTTTTTTCTTACATTTTAAAGTTAATAAGAGACATGTTTATTGTTTTTGAGTCGAAAATTCAAATATTTTCATTCTTGTACTTGTTCCAAATTTTTATTGTTTAAATATATGTTTATTTTGCATTACCGAAGATCTTTTCTTAGATATTAATAAAACCTTAGATTTTTCTCATTCTGTATCTTATTATTTTTGCCCAGTTCAGAATATTCATCAAATCAATGTTAGCAAATTTTTCTTGAATTACATTTATACCTGTAGAAAAATAAGTCGTCAGCAAACGCAATTACTTTAGTGTTTTCCAAATTTTAAACTCAAAAGATATATACAAAATGTCCAGAAACCAGGTCAAAAATTTGGGACAACCTTTGTTTATAGATTTTTCCTTACAAATATAATTTAGTTCCATTTTGCTTTCCTTTTCTAAAATAATTCTTACTAATTATATAAATTTTGGGACAATTAAAACTTTTTAAACTGAATAAAATTGAAGGCCCAAAGCGTCAAGGCCCTTTAACATAAACTAGTTATAATGCTTCTTTATTTTGAGATAATTTTCTTGAATATATTGTTTTAAATCTTATCTACGGTGTTGATTTAGATTTGAATCCAAATTGGTTACTGTTTAATAAATTATTCGAATATAGATAATGTTTTTTATCAATAATTTTTCTAAAATTTTCCTCCAACATTTAACAAACTTATGGGCCTAAATTTTGAAAATATCATCACTTTCTCTTCCAGGTTTGAGGATAAATTATTATAGAACTTTTCAAATAATAGGTTGCCCTCTTTAAACATTCATTATAAATAGATGAAATAAAATTTGGTTTATAAAATAATTTTAGTACCAGATATCCATCTTCTTGGAGATTTGTTATTGTTTAATTTTTAATAATATTTTAATTTTTTCTGAATTTATTCTGGCGTATTTATTTCTATTGTCACTTTTTTCTTTTTCTTTTGTTGTATTATCAGATTCTGCATTGTCTATTGGTAAACTTTCCAATAAATATTGAACTGTTTCCTTTAGATTTGTGTAAAATTTCATCTTTTTTAATGTCTTAAACAGAAACCTTGTGAATTTTTAAAACTAATTTATACACTATATTCCATGGATTATTTAAATTAGTAAATTACAAATATCTTTCCATGATTTTATTTTTGAAAATTTATTTCTTTTAAAAATTGTTTTTATGCATTAAATATATTTTCTTCCTTTTTCTCTAAGTTTCATTGTTTCTTGTTCTTTGAAATAGCCGTCTTAATGCGTTAACTTTTTGCATTATGGTTAAATCAATATTCCACCATGGTAAAGTTTTGGAAATTTTCTATTTGTTTGTTTGATGATTTAAAAGATTGTTTGCAAGTTAATATCATAGTGTTTTGGAACATTTCCATGAAGTTATTTAAATTAAAACAGTGTTTAACTCTATTAGATAATTCAAAATCTAATTTTCTGTTACCAATCAAAAGTTGACATAAAATTTTAGTAATATTGTCATAAAAGCTTCATAATTTTCATTTAAAACTATAAATTTATTTCTTGAATAATTTATGTTTGATTCATAATCATTTATAAATTGTATATCAAAGTTTATCAAACAGTGGTCAGAACCACTTTCAATTTTATCACATGACCAATTTTTTAAAAGGGATAAATTTTGTTTTATTATTGTTAAATCTATTTTCTCATTCTACTGTTCACAAAAGTAGGAATGTCATCCAAATGTTGATAATATTTAAATCATTTAATAGTAGAAATTTTCTAATTTTCTACCTAAGGTTTCTTTTACATCATTCCATAAGGTAGATCTTGAATTACTGTCTATACAAAAATACAACCAGACGGTCTAATAAACTTAATGATTTCTTCTAATTTAGATAAATCTTGTTCAATTTCTTTCTTGATATCAAAGAAACTAACTACAAATAATTTTATGTTAAATACATAATTTCAATTACCACTGTATCCTCGTCAAGAGTTGATTAATAATTATGGCATCAATAAACTTGTTATTAATATGGATCGTTTTTTCATTACCCACACTATAAACACTAATATTATTTAAAATTCCAGCAATTTTATTATTCAAAATGTAAGGTTCTTGTAAAAACTAAATCAAACTTCTTCCAAAATTAAGTTCATAATATTATTAGTAACATTTCTCGAATGATTTACATTAATTTGAAAACATGACAATTTTTTTATTGGTATGTTACTTGCAACACTATTAATAGTATTACTTCTTGGTACAGCATTTTGTCTTCTTAACATTAATATGCAATTAATTGTTTGTATCTTTTGACATTTGATATGTAGCATGGACAACTTTTATCTAAGGAAGAATGCTTTATGTTATAATTTAAACTAGTGTTATATTTGTTTTGATTTATACAATTAATGCATTGTAACTCTTCATTAGAAGCACTGCAATCTTTAATTTATGAGATTCAACAAAGTGGACAAGTCAATTCACCTGTGCATATTTGTGCACTATGATTATATTTGTCAGTTAAAGCATCTTCTTATAGAAAAATAATCCTCTATGTAAATATATTCCAAATAATTTTTAATTTTCTATTTAAAAATTCTTCTTGTATCTGGACTAGTTTCTTTACTAAATTTCTATGTCTTTTTTATCTTTAAAATAAATTTTTGTAATATTTTCTAAATTCAAATTTAATTCGCCGTTTTGTGCAATAATTATATCATTAACATTTTCTAAATTAACGTCATCGGGTATATTGTATATCACCATACGTGGATTAATTAATTTAGGCGCATAAACTTCTAAATCATTACAACATTTATCATTTATTGATTTTTTTAAGATGTCTACTTCTTCTTTAGTATCAGATTCTATTATAATTTTTCCATTTCTAGTAGCTTTAAATGAATTAATCCCAACTTTTATATCTACCGGATTTATTTTTCTTTTAATTATAGTTTTCATAGCTTCTGTGCTTTGCTTAGTTTTTGATTTAAAGATAATTTTAAATTTTTGGCAATCTTCTTTTCTTGTATTATCTCTTACTACTTCTGCAAAAGATTTTTGTGTTATAGAACAACTTTCATTTGAATGATTTGAATTCAAAATTTGCTGTTCTAATTTTAAATTTTCATTTATCTTTTCATTTAAAGAGTTTACAATTTTATGGTAGGAACATCGCAACATGCTTACTGACTTCAAAATATCTTGTCGTAAATCACTACGCAAGTTACCACTCTTTTCCGTTACTTGAATTAAGGTTTGTAACGCAATTTGAAACGACTCGTCGACGTCAGTCGACATTTTTAATGCCGGTTTGAAATTGTAAACAAATTTTTAAAAACTTTTAACTAATTTAAATGCACCAACTTTAAAACCTACTGAATATATTAACTTGAAAAATAATTACTTTACCAGTTTGATACAAAACTAATAAATACAGTACAATTGTAATTAATGAACTGACATTGACAATTCGCGCGCGTTGCGTGTCTGTGTGTCTGTGTGCCTGTGTGTCTGTGTGTCTGTGTGTGTCTGTGTCTGTGTGTGTGTGTTGTGTGTCTGCGTGTGCGTGTGCGTGTGTGTGTGGGTGCGTGCGTGCGTGTGCGGGTGTTGGGCAGGGGGGAAAGACACGTTGGATGGCTCCGTACAATTATAAAACACACGCGTCTGTTTCCTGCTAATCACATTTAACCAGACAAATTAGCTGTCAATCAGATGAATAGTTATGAGAATACTATCAGGGAGGGGGGTGACTAGTGTATAAATACGCTCATCAGGTACTAATTGACTTAGTTTACTTTTATTACTGCTACCGTACAAATCGGTCTCATCGCGAGTGCACAATTTTGAAATTGTCAGTTTCGCTCAACCAAGCGAAAAATTTTGTTTAAACTAAAGAACAGTACTGGAAAGCTAAATGTGTTAGATTGGATAAGAACAGGAGTTAATCAAGTTATTACATTCATTATGTCATCGGTTAACCCCGACGATAAAGTGGGGATAACCTTTCACGCAGAAAATTTCAAATTTAAACTACCAGGGTGGTTGAGTTTTCGTAAAGCATCCGAAGTGACATTTGGCTCTGTGAGGGGTATTTTGGAATCACTACTGCAGAGTAATACTGATTACACGAGCACGGACACATTCCATATGGAGGTAAGAATCAACCATGCGACGTGGAATAATTACTATACGCAATGAAGATAACTTATGTTTACCGCGGGCGTTAGTAGTGGGTAGAGCCCTCGCAGGTAAAGACCCGAGATATAATGACATTAGAACAAAGGATGCACAACAAAAACTATTAGCACTAAACTTAATAGAAGTCGCTAAAGTTACAATTCCGAGTAAGGGCTGTAGTATTAACGAACTTAGACAGTTTCAACAATACCTTACCGGGTACAACATTACAGTATACCAACACGGCACTAAGGGACGAGAAATGTTATTCGAAGGTGTCGATTCCGGGGAAAAGAAAATAAGATTACTGTACAACCAAGGACGTTTTAACGTTATAAAATCTTTAACATCAGCATTTTGCTGCGGCTATTACTGTGAAAAGTGTCATATCCCGTACAATATTTTAAACAGACATAGGTGTGGAGCTGCATGCCCTGCTGTAGAAGACCTCCAGTTTGTGAAAAATTAAGTGAAGAAGTTTATTGCCACGACTGCGGTAGAAGCTTTCGTTCGTCCATATGTCTTTTGAACCATAAAGAAGAAAAACGGGGTGTGTCTATATGTTCAACAGTACACAAATGCAGCGTTTGTTTAAAAACATTTAATATTAACAACCGAAAAACACCTCATTTTTGTGGAGAGGTATTTTGTAAACAATGCAACGATCATAAACCGGAAAACCATTTTTGTTTTATTAGACAAGCAAGCCCATATAAAGAGAATGACGACATTTTATTTCTGTTTTATGATTTAGAAACTCGTCAAGAATAATCTAACACTGAAAAACCCGAAGTAAAACTTCACGAGGCGAATCTTTGTGTATTTCAGCAAGTGTGCCCTACGTGCTACACACTACCATCTTCTCTAGTTATATGTCCCCGACGTGGTGTTAGAGAACAAATATTACAAGGTGAATACTGTATCAACAAAATCTTTAGTTACTTGCTGGAAGTAAGAAAATTGTTCAAAAAGGTTGTTGTAATAGCCCACAATGGTCAGGGGTTTGATCACCAGTTTATCTTAAATCACACACTAACAAACACACACCTTAAACCGGAGAGTATAATGAGGGGGTCTAAAATACTAATGATGAAATTTGATAACCTAAAATTTATTGATAATCTTAACTACTTCCCTATGCCGCTCTCAGCTCTACCAAAGGCGTTTGGATTAGCGACGGATATAAGAAAAGGTTATTTCCCTCATCTATTTAACATTAAAGCAAACTCCGAGTATGTATAGGGCCGCTACCTCATATTGATTACTACTCCCCCAACTCCATGAAACCCGAAGAAAAAGTTGAATTTTTAAAATGGTATGAAGAAACGCAATCACAGGGTTATATATTTAAAATGTCGGAAGTCAAAATTAAAAGGTAATACTTTAATTTTTATTAAACTCCCTAAAGTAACAAAATATTCCAAACAAGTTTATTCCTTTTCAGTATCAGTTTCGTTGTTAGCCTCTTCTAAAGATTTTAAATTTTTTTCCGTACGTAAACGTGACAACTGATCCAACAGTGTTATTTTTATTTCTGTAATAATTTTCAATTTCCATTATTTTGGTCACTAGGTCCTCGTAAGTTTCAGTGTCTTGTACAACCTTTCTGACAGAATTTAAAATATTTTTTATTAATGCACTGTAGGTATTTCTTCGAGGTGCCGTAATTATGTTAAACTACACATTTAGTTTACTAATGTGGCAATATTTCGGCGCTTATTTTCTGCAGCTCCCTGTCCTTCATCTGCATAATTTTCCACAATTTCGTCTTCGATTTGTAGTTCTAAATTAAGACACAGCGGATTTTTTTCCAACATAATGAAATTGTGTAAAACACAAGCAGCCGTCACAATTTTTTTTGCCATTTCAGGTCCAGCAACATCTAAATATTTTAATCTTTGAAATCTTTGTTTCAAAAAACCGAATGCTCTTTCAATCACGGACCGAATGCTACACAATTTTGTATTAAAATTAGATTGTGTAGCAGTCAAATGTCCATTGTCTGTGTACGGCTTCATAATGTTGATTAATAATGGATATGTTGAATCCCCAATTATATGTTGATGAGGAGGCAGCAGATTTTCAGTAAGTTCTTCATACAATGAACGGAACCGAAACACACGAGCATTGTGCATTCTTCCAGGTCGGCCTACATCTATGTGGATGAATCTTGCACTTGCATCACACCCCTACAGATGTATAAAATAAAGAAAGTATATCAGCAACTTCATAATGCATACCTTGCAACACTATGGAATGATATCCATTTCTGTTGTAATAATCGTGGCTGTTACCCTCAGGTTGTTTGATTGGTATGTGACAACCATCTATTGCCCCCACTACACCTGGGATTCCACCAGATTGGTTTTATATAACATTAATAAATAATTACGTACCAATAAGGCAGAGGCAACAGATTACAGAATGCCGGAGCTCAGTTCGTCGGAGGCACTGGATGCGTGGATGTGTCTATTATCAAAGGAGACAGAGAAAGAGTTCACTACCCAGCCGTAGGTCTTTAACTACCGCTTGCTCAGAATGGATCGTGCGTAGGGGAATAAGTTTGCAGTAATTTTGGGCGCCAAGAATCGCCCCTCTACGCTAGGCCACACCGTTATCCCGACTCCTGGATACACGGTGGTACAGTGGATGGGTAAGGAACTAAGGAAGAGAAAAAGGAGGAAGAAAACTCACCAAACAAAACTATCAAAGTCACGTAGTAAAAATTTAAATTTAATTGCTATCGTTAATTACTTTTTCAAAACGGTAGAACTTATTCTCACAGAACAAACAAAATTATATTAACATTGTACAAATTTCGATGATCTCACAGATGTGTCAATTTCTGTTAATAATTAAGGAAAAAAATATTTGTATTACAATATACTTAATGCAAGAACCAAGTAGTATTATTGCGGCCAGAATAACCCCAATTTGACTCAAATACCCAATAAATAAAAAAAAAATGTTTACAGTACTTTAGCAAATTGCTGGGTAACTATACGCAACCCAAAATCAATTAGTTCTAGAGAAAAGTTTAAATAATTAACTGAAAACGTTTCCTTTGCTTAATGAAAGACCTTTCATTGTGTACAAAGGAAAACATAGATTCTCGCTACAACAAGCGTTTTAGATAACAAGAGAATGAAACACAGAATAATGACTAATACTTGCCGCAGCGTACACGAATAGCAGAAGTATTCCCTCAAATTATTGTATAGATAAGTAATACTTATTGACATTTACATAAAACACATTAATATTTAAATACTTAACCGCCCATTAAAGCGGTCGCTGAAAGAAAATGGGGACGATTCAATTAACCCAAACTTATTTATTTCTGAGAAAAACTAAATCAATAACCAAATATTTAGGAAGAAAAGAGCCAGAAATAAATAATTGAGTAACCAAATCGTTCTCGTAACCTAATTTTGATAAAGCAAAGAAATCTTTGATGAGAAAAGAAACATTCAACAATGAAAGTAATAAGTTCGGCACAGGTAATTTAGATTCAATGATACTATTTAGACACATCCAGTTACTTAAATTGTGACGCGCATACTTATATAATGAAACTCGTCTGCCGCGCAGGACATTTACATTAAACATAACGGTAGTTTTAATCAATAAGTAAAGCTGTAAATCTAATATTACCCAGATAATGAAACTAATAGTAAAGTATAGGCTTGGGAAGGTAGTACGATACTAAATCAATCAATGTTAGCTAGAGGTTGCTGATCATATTTACAGATACAATTAAGGTGAGCAGTTTTAGGGTTATTAATCCTAATTGAAATCGATACCTTCATTCGCAGACAATAATGGAAGTAGTACATATAATAATACGGATAAACACCCTGACCTTATCTGATGTCGAGAGTTCTTACTCTAGCGATGGGACAGCCACTAAAGCAGGTGCAGCGCTCCCGATATGATATGTCCAATGGCTTAGGTTAGCGTAGCCAATCCAACTTCACATTTAAGTTACCGGAAGGTTACAGATGAGGAAAAGTAGGTTCGCAAGAAAAATAATTTTTCCTTCTAATTGAAGCTAATACAAAACTAATCCACCGCAAAACCAACACAACACCAACATACAACCAGCGCAGAACCAACACAAAACCGCACGATGTTGTAAGGCGTGCAATAAATGTTAAGACGAGCCTGATAGGTTCGAATCTAAAGCTTTATATTTGTAGATTGTATGTGTTCCGTTCCCCCTTATTGGACACGACCAAATTTTGTTTGAAATCCGCAAAGCTTGCGATCAATAGGATTAGCAAATTTGGTAGGAATTCCTATTGTTTTGAAATCTTTTACCAGAATCCGAATAATTTCGTTTAGTAGAGAAAGTGTAAAAGAAATCACAAAATTTCCGTAGCGTCACAAAATGGCGGAGAAGAAAGTGAAAATTTTTGTTATCAAAACTGAATTTTTGATCTATTAGATTTATGTTCAATAAAACAATTTCCTATTGGTTATTTGATACCTTAAACCTCGCCCTCTTACGAGAATTTCGTAAACTAACTTAAAGTATTGGTGTTTACAACCATCATGTAGTACAGAGTTTGGCTACACGCCGACAGATGTCATACCTATTTACTTTTGATAGAATTATTAACATGAATCGGATTTTTGTTAAATTACACAATAGAAGACATGTAAAATTACTGTAATGTGTTACACACGAATCGTACGAATAGTGCGTTTAGTACATATAGAAAAGGAGTTAAAGTAGATAATTTTTTAGCAATTAACAGAATTTACGCAGATGAATTTTTTGTACGTTACAAATTCCCCCCAGCAAGACTAAGACCTCGGGAGAGGATTTATAACGAGGTAGCAGGTACTAAAGTAAGAAGAAGGAAGAGAAGTTCGGTTAAACCCAGGACAAAAAGCCCTAAAATCCCTAATGACCCAACCCCATATATTTTCCCCAACCCCAATATATATATATATATATATATATATATATATATATATATATATATATATTAAAAACCAAAATCCCTCAGAACCCTCAGTAATAACCCAACCCCCAAAACCAACCAGAAACCCCAACCCAAATTAAGAAGACAGAGGAAGAAAGTTAAGTGCGGACGACAATGACGCCTATACCACCAGACACCTATGAAGCACACTACTCAAACATTCCACGAAAGAACAACCTGACTCCAAACTCCCATTTGAGCCCTTCGGCATTCTAGGAGAAAATAGGGAGAAAAAAAAACAAAAGTGAAAGGAGAGCATACCGTGAAGCGATAATACTTCCAAAAAAAACAAAAAAAACTAGGAGAAAACAAAAAAGGTCTATTACTAAAGTTAAGGAAGCAAAGTGGATAAGGATGAAATTTTGGTAGGATGGTTTTTGTCTCAGTCATTCCAAAAGCAAATTCACGCGTGGTATACACGGAACCTAAAGAATCCTAAACAGTAGAAGAGGAAGAAAGAAGAAAACCCAACCCACTAGAAAAGTACCCCACCCTCAGCCGAACTTAAGGGCCCAGCCTAAAACCAAAACCCCAGAAGAAACCCTCAACCCACAGAGAAAAATAAAGCCCTTTTTTGACCCTTGGCCGAAAGAGTGTAATAAGTAGGCCCCTTAAGGACCCCAACCCAACCCTATGCCACCATGAACTAGCACAGATGAAATGGCATAGGTGCTATTAAGAGATAGTAGGAGAGAAAGAAGAAATCACATTTGCGGCGAAAATTTTCCCCATTGACTCTGATTCCCGGGATCCCGTGGTCACCGAAGCTCGCACGGGGGAAGGCTGCCCATCCCTTCCTCGTAGGTCCTTTCATACAATCATTCATTCAGTAAAGTGAAATAGGAAGTTAGAGTAGATTTAGATCAAAAACAGAAGATAGGAAAGTGAAATGAAAAGGGCAAGTCTCCGAAGATCCCCCTGAGGAAATTAGTAAGGAAGACCCCCGAAGAAATGCAGACAGGAAAAGAGAAGGAACCGGATGTAGAGGTCACAGAAGACGAAGGAGAGGTCTCCGTAAAAGTGGCCCGCCAATATCGCCCAACCAACCGCCCATAGCAAACCCAAATTAAGAGAACCATTATCATGGCATCGTCGGACTAATCGATTTAGAATTAGTTAACCGAAGTATGACCTGGCTTGAGATCCTTGCAATGCCAAATCCCTAGAGTCTTTCCTGTAAGATCAACGACCTCATAAGTCCATGGAGATAACCGTTTTTTTATTTGAAAAGGACCCACATATTTAGGAGCCAGTTTAGCGGCAAAGTGTCGCGAAGCGTCAGATAGTACATAATTCCGTTTCCAAACGGTATCCCCTGGAGCATATTCTACGTTTCGTTTGCGCAAGTTATATCGTTGACTAGACGAGTGATAAGCTTTCCGTAGTCGGTTTAGTATAGTTATTCGTAATTTTTCAGCGAAGGAAGGTGAAGAAAGTTTGATACGAGTAGGATCCTCAATCGAAATAGGTTCAGGAGGTTTCCCGTAAAGGTCACCAAATAGAACGTGTTCTCGCCCACAAAAGGCGAAGTAAGGAGTAAATCCAGTCACCTCGTGAGTAGAAGTACGAATAGCGCAGCCAATTTGAGCTAAATTTTTGTCCCAATTCCGGTGATTGTCTTTGACGTACGCACTAATCATAGTTTTTAATACCCTATTAATCCTTTGCGCAGGATTGCTACGGGGGTGGTAACGAGCTGTGTACAGCGGAGTAGTGCGGTAAGTTTTACACAAATTAGTAAACTCTTTTCCCCGAAATTGAACCCCATTATCAGCAATGATGTATTGCGGAGTACCATAAACCAAAAACACATGATCTTCAAAGGATTTGGCGACAGCCAAAGAAGAGCAGAGCGTAAGGAAAGAAGAGGCATATTTAGAAAAATATCGGCTATTACTAAGATAAAATTGTACCCCGGGACGATCTAGGTAGAGGTCCTACCAAGTCAGTGCATAGAATTTGCCAAGGACGTGTGGCGGTAGCTCGAGGAGCTAAGAATCCTGGAGAAGATTTTTGTTCCACTTTCTGTTACACCAAATCGACGTATATAGCGAGAGATATCGGTACGCATACCAGGCCAGTAGAAATAAGTCGCAATCCGAGCTATAGTTTTGACACGCCAGCATGACCCGAAGTGGGTAAGTCATGATTTTCATGCAGAATTCGAGAACGCTGTTCCTTAGGTACAACCAAGTTCCATCCACCATTGCCGGTCCTCTCAATAGGTAATACAGAACGAGAAGTAACGCGTTTATATAGCAGACCGCGATTGACATACCACTGAGGATGTTTTCGTGGATTAGATTCCACCCGAGAGCATAAGTTCAGATACCAGCGATCAAAAATAGGAGTAGTCACAGATGAAATAGGAGTAAGGTCAAGCGGAGAAGTATGAGTAGGTACGCCATCGTCTAAATTAATGGTTTCGATTGTCGGTACTGCACGAGAGGTGTATCTGGCACAACGTGTTCCTTGCCCTTTCGATGAATGATTGAGAAATCGTACTGTTGCAAACGTATGGCCCATCGAGCCAGGCGTCCAGAAGGATTCGGTAGTTTGTTCAACCACACTAGCGAATGATGATCGGTGACGACTGTAAAGTGAGATCCTTCGACATAACAACGAAGTTTCTCGATAGCCCAGAGCACCCCAAGACATTCTTTTTCCGTAGTGGAGTAATGTCTCTGCTTTAGTCAAAGAGCGACTGATATAGCTAATCACGTTTTCACCGTTCTCGCTTGGCTGACTCAA
The DNA here is from genome assembly GCA_036346205.1 of Vesta saturnalis. NCBI lineage: Eukaryota > Metazoa > Arthropoda > Insecta > Coleoptera > Lampyridae > Vesta > Vesta saturnalis. Next base: position 64,904 of record JARFJB010001950.1, on the reverse strand, counting down.
AACAGCTCCAAGTCCAAAATCAGAAGCATCCGTTTGGATAACGAAAGGAAGCGCAAAATTCGGGCAAGAAAGGATAGGCGCAGAAACTAGTTGTCGTTTCAGCTCATCGAAAGCTTTCTGACAATCGGAGGACCACTCAAAGCGAGCATTTTTGCGAGTCAGTTGATTACGAGGAGACGTTACCGTAGCGAATTCGCGAATAAAACGACGATACCAACTGACTGTTCCTACGAAACGTCGAATATCCCGTACATTAGAAGAAGTAGGGATAGGGACACTTTATCAGGGTTCACCAACAATCTTCGTTTATTTACCACGTAGCCGAGATATTTTAGTTCTGAGCGGCACAGTTGACATTTTTCCTTCTTTAGAGTAAGACCTGCAGACGATAACCGTGTGAAAATTTTTCCCAAGATATCCAGAGGAGTAGCTATGATAATGTCATCCAAGTAGGCAAAATAATAAGGCTCTAAATCAGCCCCTAGAATGCGGTCGATCAATCACTGAAAGGTTGCCGGAGCATTATGCAGCCCAAAAGGCAACCTCGTAAATTGAAATAAGCCCCTACCCGGGACCGTAAAGGCAGTAACAGGTTTGGATTCCTCTGATAAAGGTATTTGCCAGTAGGCGGAGCGAATATCTAGACTAGACAAGTATCTAGCATCCCTTAAGCGGTCTAATATACAACTCATATATGGAAGAGGGTAAGCATCCCGTTCCGTGACGGTATTAACCTTGCGAAAGTCTATGCAGAACCGATAGCTGTTATCTTTTTTTCTCACTAAAACTACTGGACTGGACCAGGGGCTAGTCGACGGTTCGACCACTCCTAAAGCCAACATATCGTCAAGTTCCTTATTAACCACTTGCTGTAGTGCCGGAGACAAAGGGTAGTAACGTTGTTTAATTGGATCGGAAGTAGGGAATTTGGTGTTCTACCAAAGTAGCGCAGCCTAGAGAAGAGGTATCGGTGAAGGAACGGTCCAAGAGTAACCGTAAGGCATCTTGTTGAGCAAACGGTAGGTCTGGAAAGGAGTTCAAATAAGGTACTAAAACGGATTCCACAAAAGTAGGTATACCAAAGAACCATTTCCCATTACGAAAATCTGGGCGAAGTCTAGGGCTTTCCACAAGTCGATTCCTAAGATCAATTGTTGCGAGACAGTAGGTATGATGAGGACTTCAAGAAAAATTGTCTTAGTCTCTACCGACAGAGGCAGAGTCAAAGAACCCAAGATTGTACAATGGTCACCATTGGCCAAAGTACACGAAGAAAGAGTAGTTTTGAGAGGTTTGAGACCCAAGAATTGCAATATTTCCCAACCCGGACCCCCAATTATAGTACGCGACGCACCAGAGTCAAGAAGTCCCTTGAAGGTATAGCCAAAAATTGAGACATCCAGGTACGAACGTTCATCTTGTCGTACACTGGTCAAAATAAAATCTAGAAAAAATCGTTGTTTGTCTCCCAACCCGTCGAATTGTTTTTCCGAGAAAAGTGAAGAAGAGTCGGATCCTCGGACATCAGACTCACTCAGCAGTTTCCCGAACGCGAAGTGCATTGAGGACAAGTCAATCTGGTCACATTAGGTTTACCGCAACCATAACAGTGTCTACTCTGAGGTTTAGGACATTTTGGAGACAAATGACCTGAATCGCCACAATTCCAGCAGCGTAAAGAACGAGTAACAGTAGTAGTAGTGACCGAAGCGCAACTGGTAATAAACCTAGTTGATCCGCGATTAGAAGTAGAAGTAGAAGATAGTTCAAGATAAGCAAGATCTGGTTCTAGTAAACGAGTTTGATAGAAGGGACTAAGATTCCTTAGTATTATACGAAGTTTTTCCGGTTCAGGTGCCGGGACAGTAAGTCGATCGAAGAGACCTTGCATTGCGGCTACAAAAATATTAACACTTTCTGTCACCCCCATAGTTCTTTGTTTAATTTCCTCGAACAAAAGCTCATCGTAATTGCTCGGTTGAAACTCTGATTTTAGTAACTCAACCACTTCCTGCCAAGAATTTAGAGATGATTTCCTAGCACGAAATAAAAGCAAGGCTTTGCCTGTAAGTAAGTCCGGAGTAGCGGCGAATAATTGCGAGCGCGGAATACCCCTAGCCGTAGCCAATTCTTCCACCCGGAAGAAATTCATTAAGTGAGTTAGAATCGGTACCGAGAACTTAAGGTTCCATTTAGAAACTAGGTGTGTCTTATTATAAGACGAACAAACAGAAGTAGGTGTAGGAGAAGGTTTAGGTACATCTGTTTCCGAATCGCTAGATGTGATTGGAGCGAGATCTTCATCCTCCCCGTTTGAGGTAGTCGGTTTAGGACTGGAAGTAGCCATTGCCGAAGAAAAATAGAGGTTCGTCCTGCAGTCGTTTTCTTTAAACTGACGAATTTTAGTGTCGAAGTCCGATTTAATATTAGTTAATTGTAACAACCAATTATTTTTCCCTTTATTTCAGTTTCGTTGTCTTTCATTCTTTACAACGGCCCTCAAGGTGCAACATTAAGGAACTAATTCGAGTAGCAGAAGGATCAGCCGGATCCCCTAAGAATGCATTAAGAAAATCCTGTAACTCCCCGAGTCCTAATTGTAAAGCAGCGTCATCTTCCGAAAAGGGTATAGCATGGGAGACATTGGTAAACGATTGGTCAGTTTCCAATTTGAGAACGTTACGAACAGATTTCCGCAAACTTTCTACATTAATGTCTGAGTCGACTCCCCGACAAAGAAGTTCATATCCAAGTTCAGACTGTTTAAGACGGTTTACATGTAGTTTCCAGAATTCCATGATAATGTATAAAGAAAAAAGGAAAGAGAGAGAAAGAAAAAAAATTAGCAATAATTACTAGTACTTATAATTTAATAGACACGTTCGATAAAGAAAATCGAGGCCCCACGTTGGGCGCCAATTTCTATTACGTACCAATAAGGCAGAGGCAACAGATTACAGAATGCCGGAGCTCAGTTCGTCGGAGGCACTGGATACGTGGGTGTGTCTATTATCAAAGGAGACAGAGAAAGAGTTCACTACCCAGCCGTAGGTCTTTAACTACCGCTTGCTCAGAACGGATCGTGCGTAGGGGAATAAGTTTGCAGTAATTTTGGGCGTTATTTTTATTTCTGTAATAATTTTCAATTTTCATTATTTTGGTCACTAGGTCCTCATAAGTTTCAGTGTCTTGTACAACCAAAATAAAATATTTTTTATTAATGCACTGTAGGTATTTCTTCGAGGTGCCTTTATGTTAAAAAAATTTTGACAAATAAATATGTTTCACTATGCATTTCTAGGGAGATTACTTGTTCCATAGATAATACTATTCTGTATTCAGTTTTGCAGAAAGCAAACGTGTTCTGAAATCGCCGTGGTTATTGATTCGTTTTTCGATTTAATACATGGTGTAAAATAGAAAACTTTAATTAGTCGTTTTTCGTAAAGGATATAAAGTGATTTAATCCACTAAGACGATAGTGTATCTCTTTCTGAGTACAATCATAATATATCACCTACGCAGCAATAATTGCTCTAGAGGAAATTTATAAATATGTAGAAACTTTTTACGCGCCAAAGTGCGTTTGGCACCCTGCGTATTGAACTTTGACAATGAGAAATGGCTACTTTAGCGTGAGGGTTTTGTATTTAACCTTAAATCACAAATATTTTAACTGATTTTACTACAAGATGTTTAAGTGTTCAGCACCGAATTGTAGTAAAACGATTTCAGAGAACCCTTACATTAGCTTTTTTAGATTCCCTAAGGAACACGACAGGTAAAGCAGTTGTAATGTTAATTTATATCCTAGTAAATTACTTATTTTTAGACTGCAGCTTTGATTGACTAATTCAGGACTTAAAGGTATGGAAAGTAAGCCAGCACAATATTGTTGCAACAACCTTAAGTTATGCAGTAATCATTTTCGATCAAATATGTTTTGAAATATTTTATAAGATAGATTAGTTCGGAATACTGTTCCTACATTGTTTGGTGCACGAGGTAAAAAGAAATTAATATTCAGTTTAGTTATTTAGTTATATGAAATGTTAATTTTTAGAATTGAACATTTTGGAAGATTCTCAGTATTATCTACATGAAGACTTAAATGCTCCAGGTCCTAGTGGTTTACAAGGTGCTAATGGTGAGAAGAAAACTAATACATGTTATTTAGTTTTATTGAAAATTCTTTTTCCAGAGTTACATAATGTAGAACTTCACTATGATCCGGTGATAAGTGTAATCGAAGATTTAAATGCTCCAACTCCTAGTGGTTTAGAAGAAACTGTGGTTCAAGGTATGCACAATTTATATTAGTACATAATATGCTTGTAATATTTATGTTTAATGCAGGAATGCTTTTGTAGTAATTAGGTATAGAAATTAGTGTTTACGTACATATCCATAAGTATATAGCAGTAATAATAAAATGTATTGCAGAGAACCAATTGGTAACACGTGGCACTGAAACATCTACAGCATTAACATGTGATTCACCAAGAAAAAGTAGATTGAAAAATGAAGTAATAGGCCAAAAAAGTTGGCAAGGACTTCACCGAAAGTAACTGTAAATACAATTTCTGATGAAGACTTCCTGAAATATTGTGATATCAACTTTCCAAACATCAAAACAGTTAAAACTAATACTAGAAACATTAGAAAACTGTGAAATTATTATAAAATAATTTTTTTCTCATTTTCTAATGCCGGTTGCGAATAAAATAATTAGCAAGTATGTATTTAGTGAAAATACTATTAATTAAACAGTTAAAATACATATTTCGTCGTACTGATGCATTTGATAAAAATAAGTTGGCTTTGCATTTTGTTTACCTACCTGTCATAATTGATTGTTGTCCGTATTACGTTTGTTTGGTGGTCTTTGAGTTAATTACATTTTGTGTTTACCTAAAAACAATACGGTAGGAGTGTTACATTTTGTGTCAACGTAATTGTTCTGAAGCCAAAATAATGTATTTAAACAAATATCCAGAAAGGTGTCAATTAAAAGAACATTTCCCCAGTTAATCTAAAAGAATATGGTGCTTTTAAAAAACCTATAAAATCTCGCAAAAAACCTTGCAATGAAGAAAAAGCCAATACTGTTTTATTAGCTGTAACGGAAAATCCAGAGGTTTCTACTAGGATAATTGAAGAGGCAACTGGCATAGCCCATTCCACAGCTCTTTATGTTCTAAAGAAGGAGAAAGTACATCCATATAAATTTAGAATTTGCCAAGGACTTCGACCAGGTGACCCAGAAAGATGTAGAATATTTTGCGAATGGTATACACTTCAATCTCATGACAATGAATATTTTCCGAATAAAATAATATGGTCCGATGAAAGTATGGTTAATAATTGGAATTTTAAAAAAATTCAAGAGCCCCCTGGGCAAAACCCAAACACCAACACCGTTTTGTAAATGTGGGTTTTAGGTTTGGCGTTCTGGCCTCCTGAAAAATCCCCATGGGGTTCATTATAGCAAAATGAAAAAACTTATAAATTATAAAAAAAAATTAAAACCAACCGTGCCTTCTGCCCGGGGTTAAAATTAAGCCAATCCACCTTACGTTAAAATTGAACAGTTTCAATTTTAGCAGCAAATTAATATAAAAACCGCATAGGGTTTTTATTGCTTAAACAAATAATACAAATTGTTTTTTGTAAACAGGAAAATAATAAAAAGAAACATTTAAACCAAACAAAATCATGTTTAAACCAAATCCAAAAAAGAAAAAATAAATAAAAGTACCGTCAAAATTTGGTATTATACAAATTGGGAATGAAAAACAGAATTAAAATCCCAAAATGTTTTTTCTTTTAAATATTTTTAAAGGATGAAAGGTCCGGGTCCAAACTAAAATTGTACAAAATCCCAAAAGAATTAAATCTTTTCCTTGCCCTGGGTTTGGTAAATTGGGAATTTCCAACTTTCCACCCACATTTAAAGGTTGACAATACCAAGGGTCCCTTTCCCAAGGCAAAAAAGGCAATTTGACCTAAATTTTACCAATCCTTCCAAAAACCATCAAAACCCGTTTCCCTTTGTTCCACAATTTAAAGGCTAATCCGGTGTTACCATATATTAAACAAATTCCAAGGGTCAAAAACCAGAACCTTTCCGGGTTCAATTGAAGATAAAGAAATTGGCCATTTGCACAACCCGTTGATTAAACCCAATTGTATTTTTTCCCCCAAAATAAAAGAAAAGGCAAGAATAATTTTAATTAATGTAAAACAAGAAAAAGGTTTTAATTCAAGATATAAGATTTTCTTTGGAAAAAACATTTTAATTTAACAAAGGTTGCCCAAAAAGGTCCCCACCTTCCGGTTTCAAAAAGCGCAAGGTTTGCCAAACTACATTACCCAAAATTGGGTCCCACAAGTTTCCTGTTAACAATTACAAGGCTTCCTGGTTTAATTCTTAACCCACAAATAAACACAAACCCGTTTCCGTTCCAAATTGGAAAGAATCCTCTGACCAACTTTAGGTTAGTAACCTCCGGCCATTTTCCCAACTTGTAATTTTTTACCCAAAAATTTAAAAAACGAAGGTTAATAAAATTTGGGTAAAACATGTTAACAAAGGAAAACAGATATATGACAGGAAAAAAATTTTATTTATACAATCAAATTTTCCAATTGTTCAATTACAACCTTATTCAATTAAAATAGTCAGGGTAAAAAGATTTCCTTAACGGTTGACACCTCTCCACGGTTTATTCTAACCCACATGAAACACAACCGTATCGTTGAAGAGGGTGCCCTCGCAGCAACCAATAATATTCTCCGACCATGGTTCGCGAGTAATCGTTTTCCATTGTAATATGAGGTAATTAAAATTTGGGAAATGGTTTCAATCGGGCGAAAACAGGAAATGACAAAATAATTTATTCCAACCAATTAAACAATATTATACAATTGGGCAATAATCTTTACAAAGGTTGCCGAAAAAGTTCTCGCCGTAAACCTTGCCAATTTGGCCATTACCACGCTTTGAATTCCCTAAACCAGCCCAATAATTATTTCGTGCACAGGTTATGGAAGCCTGTTTCCTTTCTTTTCAAAATTTACCCGGTTGGAATTTTAATTGGGAAACAATGCCTCGGCCACCAATTTGGAAAATAGGGTTTGTGGGTTGGTTACACCTTCCAAAAGTCTTCCAATTCCTTGCCAATTTGGATAACCTGAACCATAAAGTTTAAAATTTCGGTAACTTTGGTTATGGAAACCCCTTTCCTTTAAGTTCGGAATTAATTACTGGTGGGGTAATTTGTAATTTGTGGTTGGTACCTTCTTTCCAAAGTTTGGAACGGGGAACAATTGAAAATTAAAATATGCCCCCTTTAAGGGAAAATCCTTTTGAAGGTAGTGGTGGAAATACGGGGTTGGAAAAAAAACCAAAAAGGGGTAAACAGGTTGGGGAAACCGAAAAAATAAAACCTTGGAAGGTGTAACCAACAAAACCGCTAAAGCAATTGTGATATAACCTCGAGGTCACGAAATAACCTTGAGGCGGACAGATAGTGGGAGAGTGGCATATAAAAGAGAGGAATGTATGTAAAGTCAGTATCGTATATAATGGAAACATCGTACCGTAGAAAAGGCTAAGATTATCGGTGCTATAAGTTCAAGTAAATATTGCGATATTTTGCTTAATAATGTGCATTATTTCTTAAATAAAAGTAAAACAAAGTTTGTTAGTGTCGGTCTATCACCCAAATTTGGATTTGAGCCAGTCGTAAAACTCGGTGGAACGAAGAGTAGTGCAGTGATGTTTGACAAGCAGGAATGGCGTATACTTATGGATAATCAAGGGGTAATTACTAATTATTTCTACAGTCCTGAAGGAACATGGCTACCTACCAAACTGGGATCGAAGACTGTCTCGTAAAAAAATATTAACAAGAAAAAAATTATACGCCTCTGTGATAGTGAAGAAGCTGATGTCTATTTAGGATGGGAGTCTATAGAACAGTTATGGAAGCTTTTGAAGATAAAGCTTTATTCCCTTGACGTCGGATGACACGTTCAACTAGGTGAATGTCTGCATGTTTAACACTTTGTAGTTCGGGCTCATAGAACCGACCTTGAATCTCTTCATCTCGACTATTACGTAATGTGTAGGTGAGTGGGCTTGAACGTTTAACTGTTGATATTCGAAAGACTTGCTCCAATTAGGGTGTACCTTAGAGAATATGCTTCTATTTTAATGCGTACATGTTCCCCACTTTAAATTTAGGTGTTTTACGGTCAAGAATTTTTTGACATTTTAAATGTTTTGAAATAGATGCACTATTTCTTTCCGATACATCTACCGGTTTGTATCCAGTTGTTCTATGCTAATGTGCGGCAATATTGATAGCCACTTATAGGATCCTAGCATGCTGAAGGTTTTCCACATTATTGCTTTAAGGGTGCGATTTACACGTTCGACTATGCTACTTTTCAAGGTGGAATAACTACTGTAATGATTGATATTAAATTTTTTCATTACTTTTTTGAATTCAGCGTTATAGAACTCAGTTCCCATATCAGTTTGTATATGTATAGGTGTCCTTTTCAAACCAGACAAAAGTTTATCCATTACATCCGCGACCAGTTTACCATTCTTGCGTTTGATGGGGAAAGCCCAGACATATTTAGAGAATGCATTTATTATTACTAAAATGTAGCGAAATCCTATATTCATCCGAGCATATGGTATCATTTCCACTAAATCAGCTCGAAATAGATCATTTAAACCTTTTATATCAACACAACACCGCGGAAAATTTCTTGCAGGTTTGTGCAGTTCTTCAACAACATCGGCTTTACTCATTTTTGTGCTCTGGATTTTACTACGAACTCTACGTTGAATATCGTTGCAGTTGCAAACTTTACAAACGCCGGCATGGTTACACGAATTATATCGTTCCTCTTAAGAGGTTGACCAATTACATCCTTTGCCTTCTTACTATTAGTTCCTCGGATTTGATCATCAGGGTTATAATTACGCCGGGCAGCATGCGTACGACGCAAAATGTCATTGTAGTGCTGTAGATCTCTCTTTTTGTATCCCGTAGGAACTTTTTTAAAAAGTAGTTCATATAATCCCGGTGGTCCTTCATAGTCTAGGGATGATCCATCGGGAAGAGCGATTCGCAAATTTTCTCCAACAAAATCTAGTTCAGCATCGCCTATAAAAAATTTCTCTTCTTCAGGAATAAAATGCACACCGTACGTTGTCATATTCATCGGTATCTCTAAAGATACCTTCGACGTAATATTTGCTAATCCTTGGTATTGATTAAGATACCTTCAAAGGCGGGTTGAGATCCAGCAGCTAGTAGTTCCGATTTCAATTGTTGTAAAGTAGGAATTTCCACCTCGTCGTCATGTGTGACATCAGCAATTACAGATTCCTGTACAGGTGTGAATGGTGTCAGGAACAATAGTACCGGCTCCTTACGTATTCTAGAGGATTTCGGTGTATAATGTAAAATACTTCATTTTCATGTGCAATGGACTCCTTTTTCCGACTTCTGGCGTAAGGGGTTCAGCTTTGATGAGAGAACCATCATTTTAGTAATTAATTGTTTTAATGGTTGTGTGATAGGTTTAAAGGTGCCTCCATTGCACGTTCTGTAAGTGCAGTATCTTCTTTCAAACTAGCATATTTCTGTTGCACACTCTTGCGGAGCAAAATGTCTTGTACTAAGCGCTCCTCCATTACGACACGTTGACAGCCCTAGTAGATTATTTATACTGCAATGAAACAGTCAAATCTCTTACGGTAACGACCGTTATTAACATCGCTTTCTTTATCAATCACAAGAAATCCGAATTTATCACGCCAGCAACAGCAACACAAGTCTCTAAATCTATCAAATGACATATCAACATTAACGTGATCATCATACACATGCTTGAGATTAGTGTGATCTTGTTGAAAAGAACAAGTAAATTCGCATTATCACGTAAAGCTGTTTTGGAATTGAAGAATACGTTTGAACTAGAAACAATCATTATTTCGATGTCTGCCAAACAAAAATGATCTCTAATTTCATTTTGTTTATGACATGCTACATCATCAAAAATCATTATTGAATTTTTACGGACTCACTAGGAGGTATAACATCACTATTATCACTGTATTCGAAATACCTAATTTCCTTTATGGGTGCCAGTAACTGCAGGTACTGGTATTTAGGTTGGTATAGAGATTTGCAATATATATAGACATTTTCAAAACGTAAGCCATTTGGATGTTCTAATAAGCTAATCATAACATTGGTTTTCCCACAGCCGGATGGTCCGACGATTATACCTCGTTTACATCCCCTTTTAGTAAACCCGGTGTTTAGAGTAGTGCCCTTGTTAGGAGCAATATCATAATTTTGATAGGTAATTCTGTATCTTGCGGAATGAAACGGATGTCACCCATTATGGTACTAAACCACGACTTGTATGATGCTTCTATATATACATACCATGTGCAGAAAGTAGTTTAGTAGTGAAGTGTCAGTCAGTGTGGTATGAAGTATACATCCCACCGTCAGAGGAAAAAAAAGGTTCAGGATTAATTTACTTTAATAAATAAATTACCCGTGGAGTTGCATATACCCGGATATCGATATTGTGGGCCAGGTACCCGTTTACAAAAACGATTAGCTCTGGCAAAGGTATTAACCATTGGACGAAGCGTGTAAAGAACACGATATTGCATACTCCCAGTCAAACGATCTAGGACAACGACACATAGCAGATAAGACTTTACAACAAAAAGCTTGGAATAGATTTCGTTCTACCGACGCAACCTTTGGAGAAAGGCAGCTGCATTAACCATAGCTGGTATAATGAAAGGAAAACGGACAATGGGAATGGGTGGCAAATCACGGAAAGGACAAAAGGTTGGGAATGGGAAAAATCACGACGAAGGAAGCATTCTCCAGAGCAATTTCGTTTAACAAAGCAGTCCTTCTAGCCCGACGTCGTGTTTGGTAAACTTCGATCATCTTTAAAATCGACAATAACAAGCCTTGAGCGCTCTAAAACACAAAAAATTTATGTCACCCAAGAGCAGAATATTTAAATACCAAAACGTGGGATTCATACCTCTTATTCCCTCTTTGCAGCATTAGGGGCTTTAGGGTCTCTAGGTGGCGGTGCTGCGGCAGTCGCAAAAGCGGTAACTGACGCAAAAGCTGCGACAAAAACGTTAGAAGAAACCAAACGACACAATCAAGCAATGGAAGCAACTTCATTAGGAAAAGGTTTACATAAAAGCCATATAAACGAGGGTTAGGTATATATTTTTTAAAAACTCCCACTGAAGCTAACGTCACGCCTTAAGTAATGTTGAGCTATTAAAATTTGTGGAGCAATTACAGATTCCCTATTTTAGAGGGATATATATGCGAGATAACTTACCTACACGAATCCATGCGAATGAATGTGGTATTGTGAATCTGGATGATCAAAATAACAAGGGTACACACTGGACAGCTTACATTAAGCGTAAAATTTACATATTTTGATAGCATAGGGCATATTAAACCACCCTTTGAATTACTCCACTATTTTAAAAGTGATGGTAGCAGAAACACAATTGAGTATAACTTTACCAAGGTTCAAGATTTTGATACATACAACTGCGGTCATTTAGTCTTACACTTTTTATATGACTGCTCCTACTGATTTTCGGTAGTCGTTACGTGATCGTAATGTCGTACACATTTACATTTACCGGTAAAAATTGTATCTTGCAAGCAACCTTTAATCCACCGATTTTTCTTGAGAATGAGTCGGAATATATAATGGGGTTGACTAGTTTTGAATCTTTCAATACTATACAGAATGTTACTTCAAAGAATAACCAACTCGTGTTTGGAAACGATAAAATTACAATACCACCAGGATCATACGAAATCGCGGATGTGAATAAATATATTAATGAGTCAGTGAAGGGATCATTTATGCATTTACAAGCGAATAATATTACTATGAAAGCAAGTATGAAAGCAACCCATGACATTAACTTCAATGTGGAAAATTCGATAGGACCTATGTTGGATTTAATAAAACTGTTTACCAGGCTCAGAAAGTGTATACCTCTGATAATCCTATTAACATTATCAAAATTAACTCATTAATTATCGAGTGCAATATAACAAGTGGTAGTTTTAAGAATGGTGAAACATCACATAATTCATCAGTTCTTTCCCAGTGTACCAGACGGGTATAAAATAATAGAGTCCCCTCAACATGTCATCTATCTACCTATCAATACATCTACCATTTCGACAATAACACTTAAAATAGTAGACCAAGACGGAGATCTCGTCAATTTTAACGAGGAAGTCATAACGATAGGACTACATTTAAAGAAAATATGGTGACGCGTATAACACATGCATGTACAAGCAAATCAAACTATAAAATATCAAAGTGTGGAAAGGTGAGAGTCAGTAAGCGTTCAGCGCTCAAAGCATTGACACCGCAGAACAAATCATTATTGGAAAGTCTCGGCTTTACAGTACTACAATGAGTATATTAAACGTTAATGAAAAAGTTGTCGTTGATAATGCTATCGTTAATTCCGAACTGCACACCCATCAGCCATACACTACCAGATTTGGAAACAATGATGAAATCAGGATACCAATTCAGGAAGACATGTTCACTCTACCATCCGAAAGCTATGTCTACGTAAAGGGACGGTTATTACGTCAGGATGGTACTGTCTCTAACACCGCAAGGTTCGTTAATAACGGTATCGCATTTTTATTCAGTGAAATTAGATATGAAATGAATGGAATAGTGGTAGATTCCGTAACAAAGTAGGATTAACGTCGACAATGAAAATTGGTATCATTGACGTCCAATGATCTCGCCGTCATGAAAATGCAGGTTGGTTTCCTACTGCAACATACACTAACAAATGCTCAAGGATACTTTAATGTTTGTATACCGTTGCGAATGCTACTTGGCTTTGTCGAAGATTACAATAAAGTGATTTTGAACATTAGACAAGAACTGGTATTAATTCGTACCGACGCAGTAATTTCAACTGTAGAAGAAGCATTAAAAGTTAACATAGATAAGATATACTGGAAAGTTCCACACATCATTCCAGCATTAGCAGAGGTTTTAAGCGAATGCATTGATAAAATGTAAATACGCCAGTAGCATTTAGAAGTTGGGAAAACCACATATATCCGTTCCAGCAACAGATAAGCACATGGGCAATCAAAACATCTACTAGTATAGAAACACCTAGATACATTATTATAGGATTTCAAACTGGGCGAGAGAATAATGTTATGCAAGATACGAGCAGATTCGATAAATGTGCACTAAATAATATTCGCGTGTTCCTGAACACGGATCGTTATCCGTATGACAATCTCGACATTAATTATGATAACAATTGCTTTGCTACGTTGTATGAAATGTTTGCTAAATTCCTAATGTCGTATTACCAAAGAGAGGGGCAACCATTACTCACCCCTACGCAATTTATCACAGCTGCACCGTTGATTGTCGTAGATTGCACAAATCAAAAAGAAGCATTGCACTCTAAAGCAGTAGTTCTTCGTGTGGAGTTTGAAACAGCGGCAAACATAGCTGACAATACGACAGCATACTGTGTTATACTCCACGATCGTTTAGTTACATACAACGCGTTAACCAAAGCAGTTGTAATACAATGTCCGTCATAGTCGATGTACAAGGGTTTAAAATTTCAAAATCTTTTATACCAAAAGAACTTGCCATTTACAATGGGAAACAAATTGCCCATTTCATTTTTAAATCACCGTATCCCTGGCATACGTTAGATGCAGAGAGTCGTCGTCAAGCTACTTGGTTAATGCAGAACCAGCACTGTATTAAATGGGAAGAAGGGTTTACACCACCATACCACTTTCGAAGAATGCTCGAGAGATTGATTCAGCCAACAGATTCTGTCTATGTCAAGGGTAGAGAGAAAACAGATTACATCAGAAAATTTGTGACCCAGCCTGTTATTGAACTTGAGGAAACTCCACCTCTTCCTGCTATGCAACCCGTATGTTACTTTCATTGTGAATCATTATGTCACTGTGCTTTGAGTAATGTATACTATTTGTATGATACATATGTAATGCAATAAGTCTTGTACACATTTTTTTAATAAAAATAGTAAATAGTCATTCTCGTATTTTCTTTATTTATATCACACATTATTTGTATAGCATATATTCTCTTAATAACGAATTAGTACATAATATTAATATATGTTAAACAACTAAAGGAACAATAAAAATTAGTAGTAATATTAGTTTCATTATGGAGAGAATATAGTAAAGAAACTAGCAAGTGTCAGTACCCAAACTATTCTTCTTTTCTTCCGGTTAATATAAATTCATTTGCTTAGCAACCTGCAATAGCTCGCTCAAAGGATCAGCATTCTCCAATTCCGGTATTCGCCAATGCCCCCACGACAATGTGGAACACGTATCACGTAGTCGATACCGTCTGTCATCCTGCGACCTAAAGGCAATTTTGTTTAACATTTCGGTATATATATATATATATATATATATATATATATATATATATATATATATATATCATGTAAGGTTAATCGAAACACAAGAATTTTACACATCACTGTTTTATCAGACCCTCCGCAACCACTTTGTAGTCTACTTCCGTCAACACTTTCTGAATAACAACTTTCTTAACACCTTTCGCTTTCTTAACAACTTCATTATCAGCAAGCTTCAGACAGTATGACTTCGATCCTGCACCATAAAAATATTGAATCGCTTTCCCTGCGTACTCATCTTTCATTCGTCCAACGACGGAAGCATTCGTAGGAATACCATGCAACTCATTTTGATAGTTGGAAGTATCATATTCGTCTAAATTATTTCGCATGTGTGCATACATATCATCAGTTACTATCTCAACAATCAAAGAATCCGTGTCAGTATAGAGCAACGTGACATTCTTGCCATAATGAGCTCGTAAGATATCATAAAAAACCGATACATTATAATTTTGGAAAGATCTAAAATACTGAATCCGACATAGACGGGTTTGTCATACGTAACTACCTGTTTCGACAATTCCACCGCAAACAATTTGTCAGTGAATTGAATAAAATTTTTAAATTGCGGTTTTGCAACGTACCGTGCTAGACCTACCCGACGACCGTTATTTTCCCAATGTGTTAACAGTTTAATAACTCTTCGTTTATCGACATTTTCCATTGTTTTACCAAACACGCCATTATTCATAATTTTATAGAAATCCTTTTCGAACTTGTTCTGTGCTGTGTTGCGGAGAGCTGTATTAAGGTCTACGTATGGTATTAGCCACGGACTCTGACGGAATCGTAAAACCCTATGAGTACGAGTAACAACTAAGCCATGCTCTATACATTGTTTTAAATAGCGGTAATGTATAACGTAGTTGGTCTTATCACACAGGTTAGGGATTAGCTTCTCCTCCTGGGAATGTGGTGCACAGATCATTTCAGGACAAAACGGATAATCGTTGTGTTCGTCATGCAGATGGTGGGGA
The DNA here is from genome assembly GCA_036346205.1 of Vesta saturnalis. Lineage (NCBI taxonomy): Eukaryota > Metazoa > Arthropoda > Insecta > Coleoptera > Lampyridae > Vesta > Vesta saturnalis. The sequence goes on along the minus strand of JARFJB010001950.1, from coordinate 49,346 downwards.
TAATGTATATCAACCTCCAGTACAAATCCAACATCAGCGTCATCATCAATCTTTAATACGTCAAAGTGATTTATTTCCTCTTGAGGTAACCACATAAACCCGTCGTGGGGCAGGTATTGCTGCATACTCCAGCCGTACAAGTTCGTAGCGTCCAAATATTGTAAAAATACTTTCGGTTGTTTAGGATCATAGTTTGGAACAAACTCGTTATTAGCGATGCTTCTCCGCTTGATACAAGTACTCACTCCACCCCGAATACCTTGTTTAAAAAAGTGATACATATCCATATCCGTGAGTAATTCTAGCTCTACTTTCGTGCATTTCAACATGGCATCCCACGCCAATCCAGGCAAAGTGACATACTGTGCAGGTTCTAACCCATACACACCCATACGTGTTAGATAGGAAGGGTAGTCGGGGGAGAGTGTTGTTAACCACCTCTTCAACCCAGCATTATACTTCACCTGTACTGTGGTCTGAAACCAATTGGTTGTCGAAACTCGCAGCACATGTAGGGCTCAATACACTCTGGGGTGAAGATACTGCGTTTTCCACGATGTCCCTAAACGGTGATGGCGCAGGTATTATATACAGCATCGGTGATGCAGGGCTCCTAGAAAGTGATGTCATTTAATGACCAGTCACTGTCTAGGAACTCCGCAGCAACTGCTGGACTGAGGATACTCTCAGACCCTTCCTCAATTGGCTCCACTCGTACCGAAGAGTTTAGCGGGCTCCACTCCTCCGCAAACTCCTCCATACAAGCAGGGCTCAGGACAAGCGCCGCAAGCTGTTCCCTGAACTCTCCTCCCACCGTAGAACCCTGGTATGACCAGTCCTCGACAAATTCTGCGGTAGTAGCAGGGTTCAGCAAACCATCCAATGGATCACATACTACTCTACACTCTGCGGGCGTTGCAGATGTGGACGACTGCTCCTCTGCAATAAAGTCAGGGTGTAGAGTGGTATGTAATCCTTTCGTCCCCACTCCTGGCTGCGTTACAGGACTTGCAGACGAATGGTTTTCTGCCACAGGAACCCAGTCGTCCGCAAATTCCGAAATGCACCCAGGACTTAACACATGCTGCAATACGACTTGATCTTCTCTCACGGACCCCTCTAGGTTCTGGTACGGATCACTAGCAGGTTGTAAGGTGAGCAGTATTTCGTTCACAGCCGCCTGATCATAGTGGTAGGATAATACCACATCCAAGTCGTCCTCTGGAGGTGGTGTAACCAAAAGCTGTAACGCTCTATCACAGTCGTCTTGGTCGAAATACTGTTCGTGCTCCACCTGGCCACACTCATCATCATTTCCATAAAGAAGCTCTATCGCTTCCTGCTCGTGATTTGTACGAGGTCCTGCTGCCAACAACCCTCTGATAATGGTATAGGAATCAGGAATTATCACTATGTGACTTATAATGTTGATGAGATCAGTGGGTGGAATGGGACGATTATAAGCCACATACGACCGTGACGTACCTAAGAAGGCAAACATCATACATTAGTTATCTGCTACAGTAATGAATGAGAGTGAGTCCTTACCTCTACTGGTTGACGGTACGGGTATATTAACTCCAGCCGCAGGGAGATGTCGGTTTGCTGATTCTAAACGCAAATATTCTTATTAATATCTTTTATCTGAAAATATTCTACATGCAAATACTTTTAATAAAGAAAGTACAAGTCCTATATGAGATTATCTGCAAAAGTTTCAAACTGCAACCACTTTGCATGAATAAACTACAAGTTCTACATGAATTCATCTGAAATTATCCTAAGTGTCAACACTTTTAATGAATAAAATACGAGTTCTACATGAGATTATCTGCAAATTTTCTAAGTGTAAATACTTTTAATGAAGAAATAACAAGTCCTAAATGAATTTAGTTAAAAAGATTCTAAGTGCAAATACTTTTAAGTGAATAAACTACAAGTCCTAGAATGACTTTATTTGAAAAGATTTTATTGAAACTATTCTAAGTCCCTACATATCTTTTTGAAATTATTCTGTCCCTACATAATTTGTTGACCCAAAATAAATTTTTGCAATAAAATATACGGTATAAAATGAAAAAATATTCTAAGTATCAAAAACTCATGCAATAATAAAAATAAAGACTTACCATTATTGGAAAACATGATGCAACACCACTTTATAACACTTTTCACTTTACTTACTGCCGTATGAAAACGGAATGACTCTAGTGGAACCGATCCATCTTAAATACAAATTTTGAAGTGGTGGGGAGAGTTGGGGAAAGTGGAACAAGGGTAAAAGTGGGAAAGTAGGTCAAATCCTAATATATGTAGGGGGGGTGGAGGGGCCCCCCAGAAAACCCTGAAAAAATTGCATGAAAAACGCTATTTTGTGGGGAAAACACCTATATTTGCGAAACGAATACCGTAAAAATCATTCGTACAACTGCTTATACAGTACAGTACAACGCAAAAAAAAAACAAACACGAATTCTTCAGCAACGTCCTCAGCATCTTCTTCATCTGGCAACGATGAGTTGCCTCAGGTAAGCCAATTTTCTACATTTTAATTTTTTTTCCATTTTATGTTGCATTTCTACCTTTTTTTTTGTTTTTGTTTAGGTTGATATTCCTATGATCCTTTCTATAACGCCTGAGGCACCTTCATCCACCTTTACTCCCGATGTCCCCCCTACTCCATCACCTCAGCTTCCTTCTTCCGCTCACCTCACCTGTGTTCCTACTACTTTTACCCCTGTCGCTTGTTCCACCCGTATCCCTGACGTCCCTACCACTCCAACACCTACCCTTGCTTCCGGCTCACCTGATGTGTGTACATCCATCCCGCTTTTTCCAGTCCTATCCCTGTGGGTACCTCAACCAGCGACGAGAGTATTTACGAGATGACGACTGTAGTCCTGGATTCTCAACAGGAGCACGACCTAAATACTGAGACAATCATACTCGACTTGACGAATGCTGAAGTTATCACTGTCAGTGACGACGACAACGATATACATACTTATTACGGACGACGTTGACGATGATAGTGATGACTTAAGCGAACTCTCTACCAGTGTTGATGCCATCTGTTCCTCCTGTGCTCGGAACAGCTACCTCAACACTGGCGATTACGACTCTGACGTAGTAATGGACCTTGCCTACAGCTACGATTCTGACGACTATGACAATGATGCACTAAGACAACAACGTATACTGAGACGTAGGGAGTTCTGCAATGAAGTCGTCGTTGAAGAGAGCAGTGATGAAGACGACTTCATGCAGTCTCTCATTAACAACGCACAAAGACTTGAACAAGGCGCTCAGGAACTTGCAGACATTGTTGAACAAAACCGTGCACAGGAACATGACAACAGTCACAGTGACAGGGTCCCAACGGACAATGACGCATCTCCGGAGATCCAGGGCGGCGAGAATGACGCCAACAGTGAGATGCACGTTAATGCTGACGACACGGATGACAGCTGGTTTTGGGCAACCCACATTCCTATGACCATAGGCCGCACTATGCTTCCCCCCGTCTACAACATCATGTGTGCGATGGCGTCAGGAGACTGTGCCGCCCAAAGTAATTCCTCATTCCTCATTATTGCCGGGTGGTACTGGCTCTTTTACGCGCATCGCATCGTTACCTGGGAACGTCTCACATTCACGGTATGTATTCACATTTCTACTACTAATGCACTAACACTTCTGTATTTTTTTTCAGCTGGCCAACATAGTTCCCTTCGTCCGGAATTATAATGTCGTGATTACGGAGAGCTCCTTGAGGAGCAGCTCGACCAGTCACACTAGGCTTCTACATTATACCTAGACTGGAATAATGTGATAAGCCTAGTTGTACTCAGTGGGTACGATCACGCCATTATACATCTGGAGATGATATTGGATACTGTCGAAGAGATTGCAGGACTTTACGAACTTATCCAGAGTTCGTAATGCAACTCTTCGGCAGATGGTCTTCACCAGTGATCGAGACAGACATAGTAAGTATACCTACTGTCAAGGATCTATACATACTAATACTATCTTTCCAGAAAAACGACATCCTCAGTAGTGCGGTCGTAGACTAGACAAACACCTAACTGGCCGCGCCGACTTACTGACTTACTTACTGACCGACTGACTGACCGACAGACGAACAGACAGACAAGACAAGACACTTTGTATATGCTCAATCATATCTCTATGGTGCTCACTATAAACTGCTGATGGATATCTACTACATCAAGGTTCATTTCCACATCTGCAGACGACACGGTCGAATGTTTCATGTGTGGGGTTAGAATAAACCGATGGCAGCCAGATGTCAATCCGTTACAGGAACATCTACAAAGGGCACCACACTGCACGTATGCTCAACTCCTCGCACCACGTCCACGCAGATGTAATGACACGGAAGTGGAAAGGACCTTTTGCACTTGTACTAAATCAAAATGTTTTATTCCTAAAGAAAATCATATATCTGAATAATACCTTTGTACATGTTTCTACATTAATCAAAATATTAACATATCGTTTTCTTTTATTTTGTGGGTGGGCAAAAAATACAAGTGGGTAAGAACGGCAACCAGGTGGCTAAGCATAAAGTAGGTCAGACGGATGGCCTTGCAATTGACCTTGGTACGGTGGGGTCCTTGGTATTGTGGCAACCTTGGAAATGTGGTAACCTTGGAAATGTGGTGTGTGCCAGAAGTCTCCAATCATACCTACTGCAGAGTTCCTTAACAACGAGGGTGTACAGCTCGAACCCGGTTCTATTGAGAAAAATCCAGCTCTTAGATCTCTAGCAAAGCTTATGTTAAATAGTTTCTGGTGTAAATTTGGTCAACGCGAAAATCAAAGCAAAACTTCAATTATTAATACTCTAAAAGAGTTTTACGATTTAATGTTTTCTCCATCAGTTGAAGTTAATCATATACAGGAAATTAACGAGGACACCCTAATTGTAAACTGGATATACGTGGAAGAGGCTGTTGAGCCCTTGTTTAATGTAAACTGCGTAATAACAGCCCACGTAACCACACAAGCACGATTAAAATTATACTCGTATCTCGAAGCGTTGGGAGACAGGGTGCTATATTACGATACTGATTCTGTTATTTACCTCAACCTCAATACGGTTGTGGGTCTTATATCACCGATTTTGCGTCAGGAGGACCGAAAACATACGGCTATAAAGTTTATTTACCAGATGGGACGATAAAGCAAACGATTAAAGTAAAAGGAATTACCCTTAACTATGAAAATTTAGGAAAAGTTAACTTAGAATCCTTAATTGACTTAGTGGATGACACAGAACATGAAATTTTAACTTCTACTAACGTCATTAGGCGTACACGCGACCACGAACTCGTGACAAAACCTGAAATTAAAAGACTCCGATTAAACATCAACAAACGTCGCAGGATAGAAAACTACGACACGATACCGTACGGATATAAGAAAACGAAAAGATTTAGTGTGAAACAATAAAGTGTTATTGTACCAGTTAGTGTAAACACAATCGGATTTTAGGATATATTACCGGTGTATTATATTGTTGGAATGTTTAATCAATAAATAGACTAGACATTAAGATCAAAACATTGTTCAAAACGGGAATAAACCATGAATGTTTATATGTTTTCACTACATATTAGAATTGGAATATTGCAATAGAACGTTATAGACTTAAATAAATCGAAAGACTATATTAAAATAGCTTATAGATCTTTGATGTATGTAAAACTACGTGTATATGTATTCAATGTAATCTTAAATAAAGAAAAGAAAAAACCTATAGATCTTATATAAACAGTATATCTACAGCTTAGCGTAGACACACACCTCTGATCACCGTAAAATAGTCATCCTACAAGCACAGTTCCAAATACGAGCTTAGAGATGTTACGTAATTGATGTATGCGTGTGTCTGTGCGAGAGAGAGCGAGAAAGAAAACAGTGGTGAGAAAGAAAGACATGCGCTGGGAACCTTTGTGGTCAGTCATTATAAAACATACACGTCTGCACTCTGTAGTAGTCTGTCTGTCTGGTCTGCCTGGTCTGTCTGGTCTGGCTGATCTGGCTGGTCTGTCTGGTCTATCTGGTCTGTCTGTCTACTTGTCTGTCTATTTGTGAATATCGGCAGTAAAACGTTCAAGCCTAATCATCTACACATCACACGGTAGTCGGTATGAAGAGATTCAAGGTCGGTTCTATGAGTTGGAACTTCAAAGTGTTAAACATCCTGACATTTACCTAGTTGAACGTGTAATCCGACGTTTAACTTCGACGATAAAGGTAGAATAACCTTTCACGCAGAGAATTTCAAATTTAAACTACGGGGTGCCTTAATTCACACCACGACCTATAATACACTTAGATGTGTATTTTTGCGGTATACGGTAATGACGCATGACGGCAATTAAATGGGTATGTGAATACGGCTTATATTGTATATACGAATAATACCCAATTCTCGACTGAATCAACTGACAAGGCATTTGACAAGCACTCAATATTTTCAAAGTTTGACGTTAAAATCCACTCACCTCTACCCTGCGTAATGTACGGTCTATATTAAATTTCGATGTTCGTACTACAGAAACCACAATTACTGCTAACTAACTTATTCAAATAGATACGTAGGAACATTTTGGTTAAAGTCCTAAACCTTATAACAGCTGTAATATTACAAGTGAGAGAAGTACATCTTCATACGCGAGTGAGAAGTTTAAAGAACCCAGATATTCCTGAGCTGAAAATCATAAGAATAACGAATTTTACCAACAAACGAAAAGTGACCCCTCATAATTCAAGGGCGCTACACAGAGGTCTGGTGTAGACAGATTTCTGTAAAGAGGAAAGCCCATAAGAGCAGGAGTGTTAAAGTGGGAGGATTTAACACCACAATTTATCAAAATTGATGAAATGGAGATGAAAAATAGTTGAAGGACAGGTCTACCGTCAAATGACAGCTTTCCATAATGAGGAAATTCCCTGGGCTATGATATTAAACCCAGGCTCCCAGTGCAGATAGGTTCCTTCCGGAACATTTGGGCGTCGAATGTAGCTATGTACCGAGCGCCAACAGCCGAAACGGCTGCTCGCACATTTGGGTAAAGCCTAGGAATGACCAGTCTCTTCAACCGAGGATAGGATAGGGATAGGTTGGTATTTACCTCTTATTAATGAAAAATCAACATAAACTGTATGTAAAGCACCTCATAATTGTAATATCAGTATTACCAGTCTGTATACCCGATTGATAGTACCTACCTGTATTATAGTCCAACTCAAATGAACTCAATACCTACCTTATTAATAGACGTGTAGCTAGGAATCAGAATCGTCGATCTGTAACTGAAACAATAAATATGTTTGTGAACAGATGCTTGTCAATAAGAATAATGAATATGTTTATACGTGAAGGTGTACCGAGGTCGAGGTGAAAATGAATCGTTAAATTTCGAGTTCGTACTACAGAAACCACCGCTACATCTAACTAACCTTTTAAAATAGGTACGGAACATTTTGTTTGTGTCTGTGTGTGTGTCTGTGTCTGTGTGTGTGTGTGTGTGTCTGCGTCTGTGTGTGTGTCTGTTTCTGTGTGTGTCTCTGTGTGTGTGTGTGTGTGTGTGTGTGTGTGTGTGTGTGTGTGTAGTGTTGTGTGTTGTGTTTGTGTGTGTGTGTGTGTGTGTGTGTGTGTGTGTTGTGTGTGTGTGTGTGTGTGTGTGTGTGTGTGTGTGTGTGTGTGTGTGTGTGTGTGTGTGTGTGTGTGTGTGTGTGTGTGTGTGTGTGTGTGTGTGTGTGTGTGTATATATACACGGTCAGAAAATCATTTTTTGACTTTTAATTATCAAATTTGACGCCTAAGGCACGAAAGGAAGGTCCTATCAAAATTTGAAGTAGATCCGTCGAGCCGTTTCAGATGTCCGATGATTAATCTCTGAGTATATATATATATATATATATATATATATATATATATATATATATATATATTGAGATGTTTAGAAAGGAAAGGGTTATAATATGGACTTAATATGATTATATCTTACATATTTTTGGAAGCGATTGTGTGACAAACTTAGTAATACAATTTAAATAGTAAGAGCAATGCATAGAACATAATCACACAAAGACATTTACATGTAGATACATTTTTATAGTGAAATTCCAATAAAGTGTGTTAAACGATATGATTTCTTAATGCAACATTAATTTATACAATGCAAGTGAAATGAGCATTAAATAGAATAAAGACAATTATTACAAGTCATTAGGATAACATTTTGAGTTACATAAACGTTTTTAAGTGTAAGTTATTTGTAATTTTAGAATTAAGTTTGGTTATGTTTTAAATTTTGTTTTCTCACAAATTTATAGTTTTTTTGATAATATTAGGCTTAAAATATATTATTAAAGTGATTAATAGGAGGTCTTCCTCATTATTACATAGCAATAAAAAGTATACAATGCATTTCAGCGCAAAATTTTATGAAATAGGGGTTGAATTTATAATTTTTCTAGATAAACATAAAATTCCTTTAAATTTAAGATTTCGAACTTCAAATGTGTGTTTTCTTATGCTAAATTTTATCAGGATTACATTTATGTAATTAAATTAAGTTATTTTGTAAGCTAGGTAGTTATAAGCAAATTTAAATTAGATTAGGTCATTTGCATAATATTTAAAGGAACCATCTTGTGGCTATCTATCTATTCAATTTACACAAATTTCGTTTCTGTCATTAGATTTTGAATCCGTAATTATATAAGAAGATATGGCTAAATTTCTATTTTAGTTAAATTTGTAAAATTCTTCAACCAATCAAACATGGTTACATATAGATTTGCTAAAAAAATTGAAGATTTAGTAACAACCAAAATGTATAAAAGGAATTGCCCTGAGTGGATCTCTCTCTATAATTTGTCAGTTTTTTGAAAAGGTTAAAATAGTGTTGTGTTACAAGTAAGTTTCCTAACCTAAATAATCATCGGAAAAGTTAATAAAAACGGAGAGACGAGTATTCAGGTGCAATTGTTTTTATACCGACAATAATTTAAATATTTAAGTTCGGTTACCGATACCTGTACGTTTTCGTAAAACTCATTACGATTTAATCATTTTTGTGACGATTTATGTTGAACGTTTAAATTTTTCGTTTTGTTGAAGTTAATTTGGTTACGTTATACCAAAATAAATTCGTAATCATTTTTTTTGTCATTTGTGTTTTATTTCTTGCTGCGAATTTCTTTTAATAATTTACATTTGAGCCGGAACCTAAAATAAAGTGACATTAATTTAAACCTTGGACAACCAGTAAATATTTTATAAACGATACCATCAGAAATCATTAGTATATTTAAATAAAATTTTATCGAAATTAAATTTGTGGTTGGAGTGAAGTCGTATTGAAAGAGAAATATTACCAGTTACGGAAGCGAACGTGATCAACAACCCGAGCACCTGTTAGCAGCTAATGGGTATATGGTAGCAGTAAGAATTCATATATAAAGATCTTCGTTAACATTGGAAAGTGCCTGCATCTGATTGGAACAACCTGTATGAAGACATCAGTTTGAACTTGGAACATTTATATGTGAGTTAGTTTTGAATATAACCCTATCTATTGTGTTCATTGTTGTGTTTGATTTCCTGCAATTATTATTTTTGGTTATATGTATAGGTGTATATTTTCAAATAATACTTGTGTAAATACCTGCAAAAGAAACAAAATTTTAAATTATTTCCAAAATTTAAAGTCAATTAAAAGCATAAACATAAAATCAACAAGTCCTTGTTTGACAGTTCTGACACATAATAATTTTATTCAGTAACGTTACAACGCATGCGTTAAAAGTATAAATTGTGTTCAGATATATTTTTTTTACATATATGATATTTTTCATAAAGGGCAATTTACATAATTATATTCAAATCAAATATAATTTCCCACTAAATCCTGAACCCTATCCCCACATTGAGATTTGAGCTAGTCCGGTGTATCCAAATTATTTTAATATCATTATATATTAATATTTACAATTTAAACATTAATCATTTCCCCAATCAAATACAATTTGATATTTATATAATAATTACCACATTAATTTCATTCATATATATATATATATATATATATATATATATATATATATATATATATATATATATATATATATATATATATATACAGGTTATCACGCTCAACGACGGAACCTAGCAAAACAGTAAATGATATCAAAAATCGTTTGACACAAGTATGTAGGTCTATTGGTCTACAAATTAAAATTATGTGGAATATCATTACTCAAATAAAGTTACATATCAAAGTTATATTTTTAAATGGATCACCTGTATTTTATTACTTTTGAATCCTACTTTAAAAATATATATTTATTCAAGTAACTATATCTAAGTTTGATAGTTTTCGAGTTATTCAATTGTTTCTAAAATGTAGAGTAATTGAAAAAATTAATTACAACTTAACAGAAATTTTTAATTAATTTGTTTTAGATTTCGATTCTACTTCTTGGATTGTCTATCAGAATAATTACAATAGTAATAATATGCAGGTGTTCTTAAGATTGATTTTCTCCAAGTATTCGGTGCATTACTTTGTTATTTTAAATGGAACATTATTTTATTCCTTCATGAAAGGAAATTTAATACTTTAAACTGATATAGTTCATCCTTTTCAGTATTTTGAGATATTCCATTATTTTACCAGTATGCATAAATATTGATGGTTTATAGTAAATACTGGCAAATTAAATATAAAACAAATAAATTGAAAATATTATAATTTTCTTAAACAATAACGAATAACAATAGTAGAACAGCACTATCCCCATCCTTTTTCGTACTTTCACTTTTTTACCACGTGGGGACCGGATTTTCACCCTTATTTTTACTCGCTTACGTGTAGGACTTTTCACCTATTTTTAACATCCACGTGAGACCGGATTTTCCACCCTTATTTTTACACGCTTACGTGTAGACATTTTCACCTATTTTTGACATCCACGTGTGAGACCCATTTTCAACCCTAATTTTCACATTTAGTTGAGACCGATTTTCACCCTATTTTCAACCTAATTATTTTTATACGCTACGTGAGACGGATTTTCCACCCTTATTTTTACACATCCACGGTGAACCCTTTTCAACCTAATTTTTACTCCTTACGATAGGACATCTATTTTCATCCCTATTTTTGCACATCCACGTGTGAGACCGTGTTTTCAACCCTAATTATTTTTACTCGCTTACATAGGACGTATTACCCTAATTTTTATTATTTCTTTTGGGAGTCTTATGGTTGTATTAAGGACCTTTTGACAGCTAGGACTTTTGTAACGTGAGGACTGGTCTGGTCTTGGCTTGTATTTTATGGGCTGTATGTAAGCGGGTTGGAACTTAGGGCTGGTCTGATAAGTCTTAGAGTTTGGTCTTGGTGGAGATTTAGAACTGTATTTAGGTGGCTGTTTGGTGGATAAGTCTTACTGGATTCTAGGTCTTAGTTATCTTCAGTAATTAAGTCCTTTTTTAACCCGGTTGCAACCGCATACAATTGTAATTAATGATATTATTATTTAGTATATTGCTTTAAAAGGGTTAAATATATTGAGAAAACGTTTCTAATAATGATGTAAAATAGCAGTTGTATTAGGATTAATCATACATGGGAATTTGAATGACAGTAAAATTTAATTATAGAACACTTATTTTATAGTCATAATTAAAAACCTCAGTGAACTATAAAAATTACTGCATTCCTAATGAAACAAATTTTTTTATTAAGTTAATTCATAACAGTTTGTGTTTTCTAAAACGATTATTAAAACATAGTTTACCTGCATTGAAATAATATCCATCGTCGTAAGAATGTTGTACGCCTTAATATTTTTAAAGAAACTTAATGCTTATTTAACTGTAATTAAAAATCTGTAAATAATAAAGGTTAACACCACTTACCAGATCTGTAACGTTTTAAGGCACTGATGATGGTCACGCTTTGTGTTTATTGTAACTAAACTTTCTAGTTGTGTAAAACAGCTATTAATCACTATAATTAGAATAAAATATACAAACAACCATTTCTTTATTACACTTCGCACAACATTTACCTTTCTCTTAAAATAAATTGTTTGAAAATATTCGTATACGGAAAAATTGTTTATAAAAACCATATTAAGTGTTTGGAATGTTTAAAATTCCATAACATTTAAATTTATTCACTTTAACTAATTACCGTGTAATTATATAATTGTTAATTAATAGTCTAAAACCAATATAAATGGTTATAATTTACTAAAAAATATTATTAGAGTTGATACTTTTATTTCAAGTAATTGTTTTCAATATATATAAAATGTGTAAGTACCTGTATTATTTTAATTCTTACTTAATAATTATTTACACATTAATAACCTCCAAGTTTATAAATTAATGTTACAATTTTTTAATTACCATTTATAAATATATAACTCCATTTTATAGGTATAAATATAAAAGTTTACTTTAAATTACGATGAAGATCGTTTAAGAAACCTATTTTATAAGATGATATAAAAACTAATATTATGAATGGTTTATAAATCTACATTCAGACAAGAACAGTTTTAAACTAAAGAATTTAAACTTTATAAAATGTACATGATTTAATTTATATTTGGTTTAAATTATTTTATATAAGAAAATTCTAAAAATGTTTATTTAATTACTTTAGACTATATGTTTTATCTATATACGAAATTTTTTTCACAACAGCATACTCATTCTACCTTGAGAAAATTTACTAAAAATGTAGGTTTGAAACTATTAATAACCTCTGTTACCACTCTCGTCAATGTAGTAGATCAATGCTGTCTGGTTTTGAGGTTTCGATACACATCGTCAGTGTGTTGTCATAATATTAAGATATGACATAACACATTTTGTGTGATTCGATTTCAATCTCAACACTTTGCATATACTTTGATTTTTATCAGATGGGATTAATATTCATAAAGTTTTAAAAATTTCTAATTTGAAAGTACGTCATTTTTTAAATGTTCATAGTTACCATATCGAATTTACATCATTCTTCACCTTGAACGATTATATTTACCTATAAAGCAACTAATAACTTAATGTTTATCAGACATTATTACATGGACTGAGTGTCCTAAATTAAATGGTTTCAATCGGGAAAGTACATTAAATTATTAGAAATTAAACAATTAAACAATTTACTATCGTTTAAGTGTAATAGTTTCAATCTATCTTAATCTTTTGTAGTCACACACTTATGTTCACTTATTACTTACAGAGTATTTACAAAATAATACATTAAATTTAAGACATAACTAGGCGTATGAGCAATTATATTTGTACACATACCTAATGAAATACTAATCTTAACGTCAAAGACGACGCAAGCTAGTACGCATTTACACCATCGCACTCATGTAGACGCGTTTGTCAATAATCACATAAGTGTCCGATTCTACCCGAACGTTGTTGAAAAATTTTCACAAGACCAAAGGCATCTTCGGCTTAGGAAAACCTGACCTAAAAAGCGTTTAGTTTATAAACATTCAGGCTATTTAAAATGTGGTTAGGTTTCAATATTAACATTAATGAACCGATTTACTCATTGACGACCTTCGCACAAGACCCAAAGCTAGCTGCGTTTCGTTCTGTTTCTTTGCTTTTTAAAGTTAATCGAGTGAGCATTATTAAAGTATTCTCCTGTTTATTGAGAACATCAGGAATTAAGTTTTTATACTTGTTCATAAACTATTACAACATAACCGTTCAAGATAATGTTAAACATGACGTCCACGAGCTGGATGACTCACATCCAAGATGATGATTCAGTCAAGACAAATAAGAGCGATGAGGTACGGAAGGGCAAATCTCAAAATCAGCATGATGATGATGAGGAAACTCACGGTTCACGACGCAGAAGAACCGATAAAGCATTTAAACGTACAAGATGTATTGTTGTTTAAAAATAATAATAGTATTTGCAAAACGTTAAGCTTTCCTTCGGTTTTGTTAATAAACCTGTTTTTTCTAGCGGTGCTCCACCGTCTTGATTCATTTCAAGTTTACAAGTTTCACAGCTTCACACTCTCGTGTGTGAAGTGTGGGATTGTATGTGCAAACATGATAGAGGTGGGCACCGCGAAAAAACAGGTTTTAAAACGAGGAAAGCTTAACGTTTTGAAAATACTATTTACTTTATAACGAATTACGCATTTTAATACATGCTTTACGTTCTTCTTCTTCTTGGCGTTTTCTCGTCTGATCCTCGATTTGAGATTTGCCTTCCCTACTCATCGCCTTTTGTGTTGACTAATTATCTTGGATGTGAGCTATACCTGGCCGTGGACAGTCATCAGCTTTTTTTTTGACAGATGTATTTGAATATGATATAATCAAGCTTGTATAAATAATGTAGAGGTGAAACTAGAGTTGTGTTCTAAACAGGATCACATTATTGAAGATTCTGTTTATTCACTTTAAAACGAATACAGCTTCGAAACAGAACGCAAATAACATTGAAGAAAGTGAATACGGTCAACTTGGAGCAGACTAAAGTTTTGTGCTACAGCATTCAGACAGCTTGAAACCATTTAATTTAGACTAACCTGGGCATGTATAATGTCTGATAAACTATTAGGTTATAGCTTTTTAAGGTTACAATATAATCGTTCGGGAAGGTGAGTGGTAGTATCTCAAAGTTCGATGATGTGATACTAAATTTCAAAAAATTTACGTCCTTTATTTTCAAATTGAAATTTTAAACGTTTAGTTACATTGCTTAAATCATCTGATAAAAATCCACAAAATTATGGCAGAAGTGTTGAGATGCTTGAAATCGACACCACAAAAGAATGTGTGACTTGTATGTGCTTCTAATCAACACAGACACGCACCTCGACCGAGTGCGATTATCGTAAACACGGATTAGACAAACCAGACCAGCATTGATAACATTGACGAGATGGTAACAGATTGTTTGAGTTTCAAACCTACTTGTTTCTCAGGTTAACAATTTTCTCAAGGTAGAATGAGTATGCTGTTGAAATAAAATTTCGTATATAGATAAAACATATAGTCTACAAAGGTTAATTAATAGAAAACATTTTTAATAACATTTTTCTTAGAATAATAAAAATATTCATAAACCAATATACGTCAACTTAAACTCAGGTGTACATTTTATAAAAGTTTAAAATTCTTTGTGTTTAAAACTGATTCCTTGTCTGATGTAGATTTATAAACCTTCATGTTAATTATACTAGTATTTTTGAAATATCATTCGTATATAAGAATAATACAGGTTTGCTTCAAACGATCTTCATCGTATACTTTAACAGTAAACCTTTTTCAGATAGTTGATCACCCTATTAAAATGGAGCGTTAATAGTTTATAGAAGTACGAGTGTAGATAAAAAATACGCTACATTGCGATTGTGTTATAAACTAGTGGAGGTCGTTATTAATTCGTTATAAGTTGATTTTATGTAAGTAGAACAATAATAATACAGGTCCACTTACACATTTTATATATATTGAAACAATTACTTGAAATAAAACGGCGTATCAACTCTAATAATATTTTTAGAAATATATTAACCATTTTATATTGGTTTTAGACTATTAAATTAAATAAAAGTTATATAATTACACGGTAATTAGTAAATAGCAGTAATTTCTTACAAAATGTTATGGAATTTTAAACATTCCAAACACTTAATATGGTTTTTATAAAACACGTTGTGTGTCCGTATACGAATATTTTCAAACAATTTATTTTAAGAGAAAGGTAAATGTTGTTGCAAGTGTAATAAAGAAATAAAGGTTGTTTGTATTTTAATTCTAATATGAGGTTAATAGTTACACAACTAGAAAGTTTTAGTTGACAAGTAAACACAAAGCGGTGACCATCACTCAGTGCCTTAAAACGTTACAGATCTGGTAAGTTGGTGTTAATTTATTTATTTACAGATTTTTAATTACAGTTAACACAAGCATTAAGTTTCTTTAATATTAAGGCGTACAACATTCTTAGCGGACGATGGATATTATTTCAATGCAGGTAAACTATGTTTTAATAATCGTTTTAGAAAACACAAACTGTTATGTAATTAACTTAAATAAAATTTTTTCTTGAGAATGGAGTAATTTTATACATATCGTTTTAACTCAGTGTGCATTAATAAGTTTAAATTTAATGTTTACTGCATCTTCGAATATTACCTCATGTAATTAATTCCTAATACATCTATTACATATTATTAAAACGTTTCTCAATATCATTTACCCTTTTAAAGCAATAGTACTAAATAATATATCTTTATAAATTAGCATTTATAAATGCAATAGGTATACAACCAAAGGTTTTATTAAGCTGAAAGGATAACCTAAGTTTAATTATATGGTTTTGACATTAAATTACTTATCCTATTCTACAATTTTTACATCACACTATGTTTTAATACATTGTTCTAAACTAGTCTCACTCTTACCAAGACTCTAACTCTATTTTAGACTTTATCTAGCTTTCAGCCCTAAGTTCTCTAACCAACTAGACTCTATAGCACAAATACAAGCTCATACCAGTTTCTTCAGTCCTTTCATCGTTATATGCATGTTTAAAAGTCTAAACTTGTTCAAAATTGGTCTTATTAAACCATAAGATTTTCAAAAGATTTAATAATTAATAAATTTTGTAATAACGTCCTTCTAATGTATTTAACGCATAAAAATACATTAGTTATAAAGGTCTCACACGTGGATGTCAATAAATACGGTGAAAATAGATGCATACGAAGCGAGTAACAATAATTGGGTTGACAAACAGCGTACTGTAAATAGTGGAAATCGTCTACGTCGCGTATAAAAAATAAACATGCGAATAATGTAAAGCTATAGGTCTAACACTAAATGAAAAATTAGGGTCTGAAAATTGCGGTCTCACAGTGGATGCAAAAATAGTGTAAAAATGTCTAACGTAAGTTAAAAATAAGGGTGGAAAATCGGTCTCACACGTGGAATGTGTAAAAATAGCGTAAACACGTCTCTATGGTCACGTAATGTCATAAAATAAGGGTGGAAAATGTCACGTTGCATATAAAAAAGAAATGTGTTTCTAAAATATTTTGAGATATACGTGTTCAAAGCAGACAACATGAAGTCATTTTTTAATAGGACTGTATATTTGTTTACCTTAATTCAGCGTAAAATTCTGCATCTAGCCCTATCTTTTCTTTTTCCATAAATTGCGACGTTCCCAAGCTGGAGCGAAAATTGGTGCACTAGAAATGCTGCCAAATAAACGTTATCAGGGATAAGCAACTAAACTTATTTGGTAGGTATAAAGGTAAACGATGGCTGAAATGTCTGAACATAGTAGAAGTTTCGTTTGGGGTTTGGGGTGTTTTTTGGATAAGCATTAATTCAGGAGATTTTAACTAGCAAAAACTTCATTTTTTTAAATGGAACACCCAGTATATTATTTTACCATCTCGTAAAACTATTTTATCCCTTCGAATTATGTCTGTATAATGTACTCCCTAAAATTGATTGTTTTCAAGAAAATTGCATTTTTACTTTATGATTTAAAAATATTCATGTTTTTAACAAGCAAGCTCTCAATGTGACGTTTAGAATACTTCTACTTTCTATAATTTTTTGTGACAAAATCAAACCAGTCATTTTCTACCTTTAAAAACTGTCATAAAATTAATAGGGTATCTACAAAACTTAATTAAGCAAAAATAACCTTATCAACAAATGAAATGAAAATATCCGTAGTTCTAATAAGTAACGTGTGAATTTGACGTTTGAGCAAGTCAGAGTAATTAGTTATTATCTAGACGTGTTGTAAATGTGTAGCTACGAAGAATGAGAACGGAATTAAAATCATGAATTTTCCGATAGACGAATTGACAGATATGATTTTTGTACTGGGTGCCAGTGATAAAAACTGTTTACTCGCACAAAGGATTTATCAACAGAAATTTCCAGATAGAAGACAGCCAAGAAAAGAGACATTGGAAAATGTGCTTCAACGATTTACCAGAACTAGCAGTGTAACTTACGAAAAAAGCGAAAGGTTGAAGACTGCAATCACAGAGGACAACGAGATGACCGTAGTGTTGAAAGTTACGGAATCGACACGGGAAATAACAAAACAAACCGACATAAGCGTACTGTCGTCCAAAAAAATCTGTCTAAGAACAAAGTGCAGGAACTATTGGATGATGATTATGAAAAGCGGTTAACCTTCTGTGAATGGGCTCAACAACAAATTGAGCAAAACGGATTTTTTCAATTTTGTACTATTTGCCTATGAAGCAACTTTTCATAAAAATGGGTTTGCTAATAGACACAGTTTCCATTATTATGCAACAGATCAACCGCATTGTATACGGACTACCAGTCAAGAAGGTTGTCATTAAATGTATGGGGTGGAATATTTCTTTGACGGAACTGTTAATGGGCAAGTTTATTTAAATTTCTTACAAAACGAATTACCACAACTACTTCAGCAATTACCTGCTCATGTTAGGCGGCGATTGTGGTACCTACATGACGGGGGGCACCAGTTCACCATACCCAACTGGCCAATACACATTTAAATAATGAATTTCACCTCGTTCACGAGAACTTACAAAAATGGATTTTTTTTTTGGTGGGGTTATGTTAATGAACAGGTATACAAAACACCCGCGACTACTAAAGAAAACATGAAGAATAGAATTAGAGAGGTTTTCCGAACTGCTGATGTCGATATGCTTCATCGTGCTCGTAGAGCTTTTGAAAATTGCATACATTATTGTATGGAAGTAAATGATGGTCATTTTGAACATTTAATAAAATAGTTATGTAACGTTTTTAGTTCTTTTTTATTTGTTGTTTGTTATTTTTGATTAATTTGTTTATATTTTGAGTTGTGTAGATACCCTATTTATTTTATTACATTTTTTAAAGGTAGAAAATTACTGGTTTGATTTTGTCACAAAAAATTATAGAAAGTAAACGTATTCTAAACTTCACATTCAGAGCTTGCTTGTTAAAAACATGAATATTTTTAAATCATAAACTAAAAATGCAATTTTCTTAAAAACAATCAATTTTAGAGAGTACATTATACAGACATAATTAGAAGGGATAAAATAGTTTTACAAGATGGTAAAATAATATATTGGTGTTCCTTTAAAAAATGAAGTTTAATTGAAATCTCCTGAATTAATGCTTATCCAAAAGCAATAAACTGACCCCAAACTAAACTTTGTTGACATGTTCAGACATTTCTGATAACGTTTCATTGGCGCAATTTATAAAAAAAGTAAGCAATTTTGTCAAATTGCAGTTGTCAAGCAAATATTATGTAAAAGCAAACTATTTGTTTATACCTGTATATCTCAAAATTTTAGAAATTTACTGCGCAAACATAACAACTTAAATATGTAAGTTATTGCACTTCACATTAATGGCCTGTATACATATGTAGGTATAGAAGGTTACAATCGACTTTTAGATTAGCATCTATACTTGAAATCAAGTAAGAATAAAGTAGCTTGAATTAAGTTGTGTTTCAAAAAACACAGCTATAATGTATATATGAGGAATAATAACAAGTCAAGTCATTGTCTAAGTTTTGTACAAATTCTTACTGAATTTATTCAACTTGAAAACAGTTCTCAAGTCACTGATGTATTCAAAGTTGCTGTATATCATAGCAAAGCACGGGTATTCCGCTAGTATGGATAATTATCAATATTGTACAAAAATTGAGGTATGCAGGTCTCAATGTTTTAGCTGCGATAACTGATCAAGGATCAAATTTTGTTAAATTTACTAAGTGATATACATAGAAAGATCCGTATTTCATTGAAATGGATGGCAATTTGAAGAATTTTAATTAGAAAACAAACTATTTATGGAAATTTATTTGTTTGATGTTCCTCATTTGATTAAATCCGTTAGGAATTACTTCTTCAAATATTCCACAAATACTGGTTCTGGTGTAACAGATAAAAAAATGTAGATCACTTTTATAATACAGATAAAGTTTGGTCAATACGGCTAGCAATAAAATTAACAGATCAACATTTACAACCCAGTCAGTTTTAAAAAATGCGTGTTAAATACGCAGTTCAGATATTAAGCGCAACAATAGCTGCAGGTTTAAGTACATACATAGCCCTTGGTTCATTACTCTCAGCTGCTACTGAAACTGCTAACTTTATTGATAAAATGGATAAACTTTAGAAAACCTTTTTGGTTCAATTAGGCAGCAGGGAGGTAATTGTCGCAATCCAACGTCCATTCAGTTTTGTCATGCTTTTAAGAAATTATTTCTTTTAAATTATTTTCAACATATTGAGGGTTCAAATTGTATTGAAGATTTAGATTCAATTCTTGTGTCGAATCTAGATGAAACTCTCAATCACTGCTATAATTTTAATTCCCTATCATTTTAACAATCAAATTTTTTATCTTTGCCAATTGATACCACCGATTATTTAAATTTAAAATTACCTTCAAAAAACGCATTTACTTATGTGTGTGGATACTTTATTAAAAAATGTTTAAGTAAACATACTTGTGAGTTATGTTCAGTTTATGCACAATTAGTACATGAATTAAACGAAGGAACATTGTACTTTCATTTTAGAGCTTATGAAACAAAAAATTAAAGTACGTTTGGAAATTTAAAGATGCCAGCAGTACCATTCTGTGAATATATTATACAACAATTGGACATTACATTTTGTGAAATGTTTCCACTAATTTCAATACATGCTCGTGTGGGTGAAAAAATAAGAGATGGATTACGACAGATTCCATTTCAGGCCCGTTGTTCTGAGTTTCCTACCGATTATTTAATATCTTTATTTATTCGAGTAAGAATTTACTTCACCCTAAAGTTTGGAAATAGAAATTTTGGATTAGGTAGTAGGAAAAATGAAAAATTGATCATTTTAAAGCATTTGTAAATTTTTCCTAGTAAGTAATTTTAAGTTTGTGTATACTCATTTTTTGTTATATTTAAGCTTCTTATACTCTGGCCCATAGTTAAAGTTTAGTACTGGCTATACGGAGAACACATTCCTGCTATGATATTTTTAAATAATATTGTTTTACCAAATGTTTTTTAAGTGCGGCCCTGAACGGTCTGGCAACCCTGTTGGGATCTTTTCCATTTAGAAATACATTATTGTATGCTTTTATAACTGTAGGCCATAGTATTGTAATTTATTAATTAAATTTTATTTGATAGAATATTACATTTTGTTATACTTGATTGTATTATATTTTTAAATTAATTGCATAAAATAAATAAATGGTATCCACAAAATATAGCTTGTACATGTATTTCATCATAAATTATAATAGATATTTATATTAAATAATCAGAAGATTATGGCTCGAGGAATGTTAAAAGCCCGACGCGAAGCAGGGCTTTTATTCCTAGAGCCATAATCACAATTATGCCTGTAATACAATGTTTTATTTTATTTTGAATCATGAAACTGGAACAAAATTTTAAAAAGATTCAGTATTTTCGGCAAGTTTTTAAATGCAAATGCAGTGAAATAAAGTCGACAGTAGGCTAATTTGTTGTTACTAAGATACTGTCATATTGCTAAATTGTTGTTAAGGTACTGTTTGTTTGTAAATAATTTGCATTCTAAAATGGAGTTACAATTTCAAATCCATCCAACTGTATTTTCAATTTTTATAAAGAATAAGTTTCATTAATATTATTATTGTTAAATTAATAAAGGTTGTATAGCAGGGGTGGGCAAACTTAATACTCGTATGATCGACATTAATTTTTCTAATTTATGCGCGATCTACTTCGAAAAATGGGTTAAAATAAGAACAATTAAAAGTTTAATTACGGTCTTTATTGATAATAATATATTAAATTTTACTATTTTGTGCAATATAATTGATTGACAAATATTTGGGATTAATCTTTTGATATAGATGTGTGACATTCCATTTCATCAACAAGTCTGGTAAAGTTACGTGTGTGAAGATAGCGACGGCCATCTGAGCGACGGAGTGACGTCATCCACCAGTATGCGTATAACGAAACGTGCTATATAGAATTACATTGAATGTTGTTTATTAATAATTTCAACGCTATGGAGGTAAAGTAATTGTAATAGCAACCATGTAATGTATATAGCACAGGACCTCTTATAATGAAGTATAAATCATTTTAATAAAGTAATATAAAAGATAGCTTGGGAAAAACCGTACTTACATCCCAAGCGGACCATCCACATATATGCCCCGTTTTTAGACAAACTATTGGTGTATCTGCAATTAATTAAATTATATGACTTTCGCAAAAGTATGAAGTATTTTAATACGAAATTTCAATCGATTACGTTCATAAATAACACAGTTAGAGACCTGGCGACGATTCAAGGCGCGCTCATTATGCGCGGGCATCGACATCCGTTTCTCGTTTTTAGAAAAACTATTGGTGCTTCTGCAATTAATTAAATTATATGACTTTCGCAAAAGTATGAAGTATTTTAATACGAAATTTCAATCGATTTCGTTCATAAATAACACAGTTAGAGACCTGGCGACGATTCAAGGCGCGCTCATTATGCGCGGCATCGACATCCGTTTCTCGTTTTAGAAAACTATTGGTGCTTCTGCAATTAATTAAATTATATGACTTTCGCAAAAGTATGAAGTATTTTAATACGAAATTTCAATCGATTTCGTTCATAAATAACACAGTTAGAGACCGGCGACGGTCAAGGCGCGCTCATTACATGCGGGAGCGACATGGTCTCTCGTTTTAGGAAAACTATTGGTGCTTCTGCAATTAATTAAATTATATGACTTTCGCAAAAGTATGAAGTATTTTAATACGAAATTTCAATCGATTTCGTTCATAAATAACACAGTTAGAGACCTGGCAACGCTTCAAGACGCGCTCATTCCGCGCGGGCAGCGACATCCGTCTCTCGTTTTTAGGAAAACTATTGGTGCTTCTGCAATTAATTAAATTATATGACTTTCGCAAAAGTATGAAGTATCTTAATACGAAATTTCAATCGATTTCGTTCATAAATAACACAGTTAGAGACCTGGCGACGATTCAAGGCGTGCTCATTATGCGCGGGCATCGACATCCGTTTCTCGTTTTTAGGAAAACTATTGGTGCTTCTGCAATTAATTAAATTATCAGACTTTCGCAAAAGTATGAAGTATTTTAATACGAAATTTCAATCGATTTCGTTCATAAATAACACAGTTAGAGACCTGGCAACGCTTCAAGACGCGCTCATCCCGCGCGGGCAGCGACATCCGTCTCTCGTTTTTAGGAAAACTATTGGTGCTTCTGCAATTAATTAAATTATATGACTTTCACAAAAGTATGAAGTATTTTAATACGAAATTTCAATCGATTTCGTTCATAAATAACACAGTTAGAGACCTGGCGACGATTCAAGGCGCGCTCATTATGCGCGGGCATCGACATCCGTTTCTCGTTTTTAGAAAAACTATTGGTGCTTCTGCAATTAATTAAATTATATGACTTTCGCAAAAGTATGAAGTATTTTAATACGAAATTTCAATCGATTTCGTTCATAAATAACACAGTTAGAGACCGGCGACGGTCCAAGGCGCGCTCATTACATGCGGGCAGCGACATGGGTCTCTCGTTTTTAGGAAAACTATTGGTGCTTCTGCAATTAATTAAACTATATGACTTTCGCAAAAGTATGAAGTATTTTAATACGAAATTTCAATCGATTTCGTTCATAAGTAACACAGTTAGAGACCTGGCGACGATTCAAGGCGCGCTCATTATACGCGGGCATCGACATCCGTTTCTCGTTTTTAGAAAAACTATTGGTGCTTCTGCAATTAATTAAATTATATGACTTTCGCAAAAGTATGAAGTATTTTAATACGAAATTTCAATCGATTTCTTTCATAAATAACACAGTTAGAGACCGGCGACGGTTCAAGGCGCGCTCATTACATGCGGGCAGCGACATGCGTCTCTCGTTTTTAGGAAAACTATTGGTGCTTCTGCAATTAAATAAATTATCAGACTTTTGCAAAAGTCTGAAATATTTTAATCCAAAGTTTCAATCGATTTCGTTCATAAATAACACAGTTAGAGACCTGGCGACGATTCAAGGCGCGCTCATTATGCGCGGGCATCGACATCCGTTTCTCGTTTTTAGAAAAACTATTGGTGCTGCTGCAATTAATTAAATTATCAGAATTATTTATGACCTCAATGTGAGAGATAAGTCGCTTTATCGTCGCGTACTTTAAAAAGTAACTCACGGATTATTTGCTGGAAATTACAGGGGTAATTTGCAAGAAAATTGTGAAAGAAAAATGAACAATTATAGATTAAACAACATGCGTTGACGAATTGGACTATGGATGTGGGTGTGGTTACATTATTATCCTTCACTTATTTTATCTAATTTTTTATTTGACACATGTAATTACCTAAAAGTAATGCAACATGATATATAAAGACTCATTGTTATGATCCTTGAGATAATTTTTCTGTTGAAAGTGAAAGCAATCAGAATTTTTTGTATGAATAACTGCGCAAATAGCCTCAGTTGAAATATTGACACTATTACATCAAGCTTCCGCCCCCTTTTTTTTTTTTTCTTTAAAGCAGATGTTGCAATCCCATTATTATAGTCAAGTTGATGTCTATGTAAAATGAATGGAATTTTAATTATTTTTGTAATCCCTTGGCATTACCAGTATGCCGATCACTTTAACGTTGAAGGAAATAGGCGATTAGGGAAAATTTTATTTTATTAACAATAAATTAAAAATTAAATTTTGCACTCTTTTATAAATTCGACATGCATAATTCGACGTTTGACTATTTTAAAATACTTACTAGGTCAACCAATTATCGTCTGTCCAGAAACGAAGCGGAGTAATATATTAAAATAGTTCATTCACTTTTCAAATAAGCGGTACACGATTTTGTATTAAGTTAAATAGATTTCTTAAACTTGTTTTAGGATATACCGCTTCCATACTATAGCGTTACAACGTAAGTTATTTATCACAGGTTGCTAATCCTTTAACAATGCAATGGGACGTACCTGTTGTTGAGTTCTAAACTAAAGATCATAGGCGTGATTGCAAACAAACAAATGACGATTGCAATGTTTTATTGAACACTTAAATAAAAAGTGATTTTTCAGATATCATTGCATTATAAAACTATTATATGTAGCTATAATTTGTGTGGGCAATTAGCGTTTTTCGCATATCCTCCCCTAATTACCTCTTTACCATATCTTTACATTAAAATCTATTAAAGTAAAATAAAATGCAGTACATACTTTTTAGTTCTATTAGTAGTAATTAATTAGTTTAAAATTATTAAAAATGTGGTCGATAATGGTATTAGCAATTTGTAATATATACGGAGTTGGCAATGCAAACAATCTATAATTACTTAATCAACCACGAAATTCTTTTAATATGAAAACAAAAATTATATTACAAATAAATAATATCCTCGCTCCTTCCACACGTTTAATTAGTATTAATTAATTTCATTATGACATATCTAATCAATATTACTTGAGTTTTATATTTTTATTGTAAAACAACCCAACGCGCCGTTTCTTTAATTAAAAATTATTGTAATGTGGAATCATTTTTGTATACAATTAACAAACGTGATGGCGTTGTTAGCAGGGAGATTTGGCATTCTACACATCTGCTATTTACACTTTGTAAACTATGTTGATTAGCGAATCTTTCAAAATCATTACTTGAACTTTGCCGACTTTCAAAACAACAGCAAAGGAAGGTAATGCCTTAAAAGCGGTCGCATTCGTCATTTCCGTTGATGGTTCACAAACGCCTACCTATATTTTTAGAGGAAAACGGTATATTCCAATGAAGTATTAATTTTATCATCTATTGCCTCAACAACAAAGATCTAATGATTGCAATTAGATTATTAATAGTTTATAATTGCTCCTAAGTAGTTAAAGGCTAATCGTTCAAAATTTCTGTAATATTTCCATATTCCTTATGTACTGTAGGATAACAAAAGCGTATTATGAGTCGTGTCCTCATACATGTACCTACTGGGTGTTAAAAAAGTAATCCTTCAGAAACAACATTGTTTGCTCCGACCGTAACTAGACTTACCGTGCTTTACACTCAATGCCATTACGCTTCATCAAATACAAACAAAAATAAGGTAGGTAAGGTTTTTGTAGCAACTGCACAAGTAAAAAATAATGAATACAGCTAAGTATAATTTATTAACCAGACTGACAATTCTATGTATACTCTATTCCACTCCACCCTTGAGGTTGAGCATAAGGAGCGTTTTTTTTTACGTGGTATCCCCTGTAGGCCTACTCCACTATAAATAGGTTTTTAAATTTTGAAAAGGAGGCGGTTTCCCTAAAAATGCAGATCCTCTCAGTGGGTGCGAGCCGAAGCCCGTGCATTTGTCCTAACAAATTTGGAAAAAAGCGCAGAGACGACGGTTTCCCTAAAAATGCAGACCCTCTCAGTGGGTGCGAGCCGAAGCCCGTGCATTTGTCCTAACAAATTTGGAAAAAAGCGCAGAGACGACGGTTACCCTAAAAATGCAGACCCTCTCAGTGGGTGCGAGCCGAAGCCCGTGCATTTGTCCTAACAAATTTGGAAAAAGGTTCAAGCGGCAACACATAAGGAGTGAGAATCATAAATTTGGAATGCTGGTACAAATCCTACAACGGTATGGTTTGTTTTTACACTCATCTGGGTTTACATTTGTGTTCTCTAAACAATTAAAGTGAATCCATCCTTTGCAGATCCCACACTGGATCCAACTAGTTTCGCTCCCTGTGCAGCTACCATTACAACATAATATTTTATCTTGTTTGGAGTTCGCGTGTTTCCAATGCTTGCACGCATCACATTGAATCGCGGCACGTGAACAATTCATACAGTAACTGTTCATTGGCATTGACTTCTCCAATAAATAATTTTGGACGTAATTACGGTATTGATCTGGTTTAAAATTATTATCGTAGTGAAATGTGCCGTCATTGAACACTATATTTTGAACGTAGTACATTACGAAGATGCCGCAGTTATAACCATCTGTTTGTTTGGGGTGTTTCATGTCAACCAAACTCCATCCAGTTGTGTCTACACCTACAGATCGTAGTAAATCTTTAAATAGAACAAAGTAACGATTTGCTGATGTTTGATTAAAACTACTTAAACTGTTAAACACGTGAAATTGTTTATTTTTTCCATTCGCAACAAATAAGAACCAATGGTGGTTTTCAATCATGGGTATACAAACAATGTGCCCAGTTTCTATGAAATACATTTGGTTTAATGAGGTGTTGTTCTCTAACTTAAATTGATTGACTTGCGTACTATTTAACGCGATAAAATCTTGCTTAGACCTAACCATTAATTGAAGAAACAAATCAATTATAAAAGATGCTACCCATTCGTTTCCATTTAGCGTGTAATAATCGTAAAAATCTAAATCATTATAATAAAATTCCGGTAAGTCATATTTCGCAATGAAGGAATGAATATTTGGCAATGAATGGATATGTTTAAACAAATTGTTATACTTAAATACTCCATTTTCGAAAAAGTCACTTTCACCAGCGCGTTTATTGAGCATCACTTGGCTCAAACGTTTGACAGATGTGCCACTACGAAGATGGGTATATTTACGTTTAGGGTTCTATTCCACGACTCCTCAACTGTATTTAATTGGCGAGCTAAATTTTTCTCGCGGTCTCTTATTTAACAAGTTAAATTTTAATTCCTTTTCTTTGCACTCTAAATACTCGCCAAGTTTTAGTATAAATCTACTACATTTCAAATTTATGTGTTTGTCTAATATAAAGTTTTTACTATGTTGAACCATCCTCAACTATGGAGTTTGACAAAACGTCTTTATTACTTTTTTACCAACAAACCCGACCAAAAGGCAAATATGGAAAATATTTATCCACAAGTTTGCAGAAAATCGGGGCAATAAAATGGATTTGAATCTAATTTTTCATCATGTAATGGATCTATAGAACGTAAAATAATCAAAAATCAACATAAAATGGGCTTTTTGTATACAAACTTTTTAAATTAATGTTTTCGTTCGGATCATAAAAGTTAACGGATTTTGAAATGTCCTCACTTGTATCATAAACCATTGTATTTGTCAATCTATGTAATGCAATATGCACCTCGCTGAATAAATATTTATTTCCCAAAACGGTAACGAAATCGACAAATAGTAATTTACACTCATTATAATTGGTTGCTAACATAAACTTTACTACACTTCCGATCAAAAAGGATTTCAAACTTTTATCTTTTCTTGCCGCTTTTTTAGCATCGCTTGCTACTATTTTCATAAAATGAGCACAACAAATATGAATGGCAAAATTTGAAATTTCTAAATCGTTGACTAAAGCTTTATGTGCTTCTTGAAGGTACTCTAAAACGCTCATGTTACAAAAAACATACGCAACCGAATTGATTAGCGCCCAGCTGAAATCAGTAACTACGCTATGAAAGGGTAATTCTCTACCTAGGACAAAATCTTGCAGCCATTTTGTAATTGTGGCTGAGGTATGAGAATTAGAAAACATTTCACACACTGGTAAAGTGATATTTTGCCTTCAACTGGATAGTGAATGACCCCGGCGTAATAAAATACTCTCTTACTGTTTTCATTAAATTTCTAACAACGGTACCGGTGCAATCCAGGTACAGCGTAACATTCCGGGTTTTTAAAAATCTAAACATAAATTGTAACACCATTCCAATCGCAAATAAACTACAATATGAGACGTATGATGAAAATGATTTATATATGGCCATTTTGATTATGATACATCAATGTCACTGCTTCATAATCATCGCGGGCTAAATCTTTTCGCAATTGGCTTCGATTTGATTTTTCTGGCGGTACCGCCAGTAGGAATTTATGAATAGTTTTAGAACTCAGTAAGTCTATGTCTGCCTCCAACGTTTTGTTTTGGACATATTTAAACGCGGTGATAGTTTGAAGATCATTTTTGCTAAAGTACGCTCATATCCTCTTATTTGTTTCCGTTTGACAACATTACCGTCTGCATGATTAAAATCACCTTTAATTATAAAACTCCATGAATAAAACCATCTTGACTAATCGAATCGTAAACTAATTTACATACAAAGGTACGACATTCACGATACACGCACGACATATAAATAATAGCCGTCCTACAGAGCGAATTATTTCTTTTAGATTTAATGCATAAGGCGCAGTTTGGATAAATTTCCCTAATAGTTTTACGAATAAAATACGCGTATAATTTTTTAAATTGAAAATTAGTATCAAAAATTGATTCTGCCAGTATTCTAAAGTCGACATTTTCCGGAGGTTTATCTTTTTCACTACCAATATGCAATATATCGGTGATTTGATGAGAAATGCAATTACTGAATATAACATCATGCTCTAGCGCAACTTCTAGATCGTTTTTACTATCTACTAAATGATCGTATTTAAATGTTTTAAATGTTTCTACAGTTTTCGAGAGAGGTGCGACAGTCTTGGTTGAGGCAATGCTTTGATTAAAATCGACATTAATGCACTGAGATATATCTATGGTGTCTTTAATAGTTCCCGCAGATTGCTTTTTTGAAATTAAGAAATCTTTTAACATACCTTTAATGTTACCCGTATTCCTCAACCAATAGTTATATAATCGCCGCCGTTTTTCTAGTAAATTCGTGCCAAAAATTTTAATACTCGCCTCACAAACTAAAGAATCGTGACCGAATCCGATATTTTCCATATCTTCGATATTCGCAATCTTTTCCGCGAGAAACAGTGCGAACTTCTCAATTATCTCAATGAAATCATTTTTCTTGACGCCATGATTACACAGGTAAAATTTTACTTGCAAGTTTGACAACCGTAAGTAAAAGATCTTATGCAAAAAAAGTAGTAAGTGTTAACCCCCAACAATATGAGATATGCGCCACCTTCCCCTCACAGCGGTTTGTGGGTGGGGTGTAAAACAAAAGGATTTAACGTAACCAAATTCAAGGGTTTATTATGATTTTCATCTTAATTTCAAGTTGTTAAGTACCGTCTGTACAGGTGTCAGGTATAGCTAGAAAAATAAAGATTTTTATTTCGGCTTAGCGGTTTATTACACTGAGAACTAGAAGCACGCATTACTTTTCTTGGTTTTAGGTAATAGTTTTTTTAAATGTAATCAAAGATGCTAGTAATAAAGGATGTAAGTAGCCCTTAAATAAATTATATAGTTTACTTATAATGACTGTTCCATTTCAGAAAGAAATTACATTCTTAGGGCTTTAATATGCGTCGTCTTCTAACAACAGTTTTGAAAAACCGACGGATATTATGACCACGGTAAATGCACATAATAAAAAATATAGTGCAATTGGCCATAGTGGGCAAACCATAGGTCAATTACAAAACGTGTAGCACGTTGCAAATCGCGAAATTATTGCAACGTGCTTGCACGAAATATATTGTTAATGATTGGAAGCAATGACGTTTTGAGAGTAAGTACGCATAGTTATATCGTTTGTGTTTGTTAATTTTTTTTATCTTTTAGAACACGAAATATGAATCATTGCGAAAATCTTTCATAAGATTAGTAGCAACAATAAAAGCCCAGGGGGTTGACCGCATAAACCTATGCACTGTACTGCCCATCCCCCGGGCCACAAAGCAACAAGCGATGGTGTTGGAGAAATTCAACGCCTTCCTTAGGAACTATAAAGGCCGTGAGTAACGTACTTTTTTTAATTAAAAACCTTGATGTATTAATGTATATCTTTTTTCCAAACAGGTAGAGTCGTTTTAATAGATGTGAATAGTTTCTTTCATAATGACGTCTATTTTGAAAGGTATACCAGATATTTGCAAACATTACAACCAATTGACAACGTCATTTGTTTTTCAGAGACGGAATACACTTAAATAGGGAGGGGTTGGAAAGGCTCGGGGGCGTATTATTCCAACAATAGTTTTAAGTGGGCCTTTTTTATAATTAATGTAGATATAGCCTGTCCGGTAGAACTGAACGGGTATCGGATTAACAAGGAGGATTGTCAATATATGGTTCTATTGTGCTTGAAACCGCCTTAATGCTTTGCTGTCTCGTACTTATTGTACGTGACAAAGAAAGATGGATATATTATGAATAATGCCTCTATTTCTGCCGAACAAAAGCGTTTGCAACTTTCACACATAATGACAAGGCAATAAGAATCAGATGCAGGTAGAATAGAAATTCAATAGGTATAATAAAATGCCAGTGGTTCTCAACACTGCTTTAACATTACATTTAAAATTTATGGAAGAATGGCGGCGAGTTGGAACCTCCAGTGAAAAAACAGCGTGTCAAACTTTGCACTACAGATTTTCCAGAAAATGGAAAACAAACAATTCGTGCATTAATATACGAGATGTACGCGAAGAAGGAACACGTAACGTTAAATTCATTATTAAACTTCTTAAAATTGAGAACCGCGTATGAAATAGGAAAAACCAGTTTGGCTCTAGTGTTAAAAAATATGGGCTTTAAATTCCAAAAACCAACAATAGACGCGGTTTGTGAACAAAGCCACATTGTCGCAAAGAAACGTTTTTCTGAGAAAGTATCTCAAAATCTTAACTCGAAAGTTCGAGACAGTTTGTTTTACAGACGAAACGTGGATATTTAGTAAAGGTAGTACGTCAAAATGTACTTGGAAGATAACAGTGCAAAGAGTTTACATCAACCGAACAAATCATCAGATGGAAAACGATTTATTATCATTGAAGCAGGTAACAGAAACGGTTTTATCGACGGAAGTCAATTAATTTTCGGTACAAAAATAAATCATTAGATTATCACGATAATATGAACGCAGAATTGTTCGAAAAATGGTTTGAGGAATCACTTTTACAAAAATTAGAGGAACCATCAATAATTGTCCTTGACAATGCGAGTTATCATTCTCGAAAGGCAGAGAAGGCAGTCAAAGTTTCTTGGAAAAAGAAGAAATACAGCAATGGTTAACCGCTAAAAAAATAGCGTGGAAAATTTTATGACAAAGGCAGAGTTAGTGGAATTGGCCAAAAGAAACAAAGTAGACCAATGCGAAAAATATGTAATCGATGAGCTAGCTCTATCATATGGACATGAAGTTTTGCGCCTGCCGTATCATTGCCATTTCAATCCAATTGAGTTGGTATGGGGCATTACTAAGAACAAATACGACAAAAGTATCGTTGCGACATCCGGAAAGACGAAGATGTTCTTAATACGTGAACGACGCATTAAAAACAGTTAGTGCGAAATATGGCAAAAATGTATTGATCATACGGATAAAATAATTAAAGATACTTTTGTTAATGAAGAGATTGTGGATGAAGTAAGACCTCTTATTTTCACAGTTAACACTGAAGAAAGTGATGACGATGATCTTTTCCAAGATTTGGATGACTCAGGAAGTGATGAATCTGAAGCCGAATGACAATTATAATTTTACATTTAATTATAAAAGTATATCTTTGTAATTTAATTAATATTTACTAACTATAATAAAATGTATTTGTTATTGTTGTTATAAGTATAAGTGAAAGGTGTCAATTGAAATTACTTATAGGTAATTAGTAATCGATTATTATTTTTATTATACAAAAGTTGCATTTCTTCACAAATTATATAATGTTAAAGCAGTGTTGAGAACCACTGGCATTTTATTATACCTATTGAATTTCTATTCTACCTGCATCTGATTCTTATTGCCTTGTCATTATGTGTGAAAGTTGCAAACGCTTTTGTTCGGCAGAAATAGAGGCATTATTCATAATATATCCATCTTTCTTTGTCACGTACAATAAGTACGAGACAGCAAAGCATTAAGGCGGTTTCAAGCACAATAGAACCATATATTGACAATCCTCCTTGTTAATCCGATACCCGTTCAGTTCTACCGGACAGGCTTTAGGTTATTCGGTGGTGGATTGTATATTTTTATAGTCTCTTTCATACCTACTTCAAATAAATCTTTTCTAATTTTATTGGTGGTGGGTCTGTCAGAATTAAATAATATTTTATTACTAATTAATTAAAGTGTATGTAGTATGTACAGTTATAACTAACATGATTGACAAAACTGCGAAGTTGTTGCAGTGGCTTTTAAGCTATTTTTATGATTTGCTGTTGTTTCGAAATTTGGCAAAGAATAAATAATGGTTTAGAAGAGCTAGCCGATCAACAAATCACAAACGACTCAAACAAATGAAAAATATATATGATATGATTGTACATTGAATTCTGTAAGTGTTTATACAGTACAAATGATTCCACATTACAATAATTTTTAATTAAAGAAACGAAGCAACATGTTTCGCAGATTCCAGGCGCGCTGGGTTGTTTTACAATAAAAAATCTAAAACTCAAGTAATATTGATTAGATATGTCATAATGAAATTAATTAATACTAATTAAACGTGTGGAAGGAGCGAGGATATTATTTATTTGTAATATAATTTTTATGTTTTCATATTAAAAGAATTTCGTGGTTGATTAAGTAATTATAGATTGTTTGCATTGCCAACTCCGTATATAGTACAAATTGCTAATACCATTATCGACCACATTATTAATAATTTTAAACTAATTAATTACTACTAATAGAACTAAAAGTATGTACTGCATTTTATTTTACTTTAATAGATTTTAATGTAAAGATATGGTAAAGAGGTAATTAGGGAGGATATGCGAAAAACGCTAATTGCCCACACAAATTATAGCTACATATAATAGTTTTATAATGCAATGATATCTGAAAATCACTTTTATTTAAGTGTTCAATAAAACATTGCAATCGTCATTTGTTTGTTTGCAATCACGCCTATGATCTTTAGTTTAGAACTCAACAACAGGTACGTCCCATTGCATTGTTAAAGGATTAGCAACCTGTGATAAATAACTTACGTTGTAACGCTATAGTATGGAAGCGGTATATCCTAAAACAAGTTTAAGAAATCTATTTAACTTAATACAAAATCGTGTACCGCTTATTTGAAAAGTGAATGAACTATTTTAATATATTACTCCGCTTCGTTTCTGGACAGACGATAATTGGTTGACCTAGTAAGTATTTTAAAATAGTCAAACGTCGAATTATGCATGTCGAATTTATAAAAGAGTGCAAAATTTAATTTTTAATGTATTGTTAATAAAATAAAATTTTCCCTAATCGCCTATTTCCTTCAACGTTAAAGTGATCGGCATACTGGTAATGCCAAGGGATTACAAAAATAATTAAAATTCCATTCATTTTACATAGACATCAACTTGACTATAATAATGGGATTGCAACATCTGCTTTAAAGAAAAAAAAAAGGGGCGGAAGCTTGATGTAATAGTGTCAATATTTCAACTGAGGCTATTTGCGCAGTTATTCATACAAAAAATTCTGATTGCTTTCACTTTCAACAGAAAAATTATCTCAAGGATCATAATAATGAGTCTTTACATATCATGTTGCATTACTTTTAGGTAATTACATGTGTCAAATAAAAAATTAGATAAAATAAGTAAAGGATAATAATGTAACCACACCCACATCCATACTCCAATTCGTCAACGCATGTTGTTTAATCTATAATTGTTCATTTTTCTTTCACAATTTTCTTGCAAATTACCCCTGTAATTTTCAGCAAATAATCCGTGAGTTACTTTTTAAAGTACGCGACGATAAAGCGACTTATCTCTCACATTGAGGTCATAAATAATTCTGATAATTTAATTAATTGCAGAAGCACCAATAGTTTTTCTAAAAACGAGAAACGGATGTCGATGCCCGCGCATAATGAGCGCGCCTTGAATCGTCGCCAGGTCTCTAACTATGTTATTTATGAACGAAATCGATTGAAATTTCGTATTAAGATACTTAATACTTTTGCGAAAGTCATATAATTTAATTAATTGCAGAAGCACCAATAGTTTTCCTAAAAACGAGAGACGGATGTCGCTGCCCGCGAATGAGCGCGTCTTGAACGTTGCCAGGTCTTTAACTGTTATTTATGAACGAAATCGATTGAAATTTTGATTAAAATATTTCAGACTTTTGCAAAGTCTGATAATTTATTAATTGCAGAAGCACCAATAGTTTTCCTAAAAACGAGAGACGCATGGCGCTACCCGCATGTAATGAGCGCGCCTTGAACCGTCGCCGGTCTCTAACTGTGTTATTTATGAACGAAATCGATTGAAATTTCGTATTAAGATACTTCATACTTTTGCGAAAGTCATATAATTTAATTAATTGCAGAAGTACCAATAGTTTTTCTAAAAACGAGAAACGGATGTCGATGCCCGCGTATAATGAGCGCGCCTTGAATCGTCGCCAGGTCTCTAACTGTGTTACTTATGAACGAAATCGATTGAAATTTCGTATTAAGATACTTCATACTTTTGCGAAAGTCATATAATTTAATTAATTGCAGAAGCACCAATAGTTTTCCTAAAAACGAGAGACGGATGTCGCTACCCGCGCGGAATGAGCGCGTCTTGAAGCGTTGCCAGGTCTCTAACTGTGTTATTTATGAACGAAATCGATTGAAATTTCGTATTAAAACACTTCATACTTTTGCGAAAGTCTGATAATTTAATTAATTGCAGAAGCACCAATAGTTTTCCTAAAAACGAGAAACGGATGTCGCTGCCCGCGCGGAATGAGCGCGTCTTGAAGCGTTGCCAGGTCTCTAACTGTGTTATTTATGAACGAAATCGATTGAAATTTCGTATTAAAATACTTCATACTTTTGCAAAAGTCAAATAATTTAATTAATTGCAGAAGCACCAATAGTTTTTCTAAAAACGAGAAACGGATGTCGATGCCCGCGTATAATGAGCGCGCCTTGAATCGTCGCCAGGTCTCTAACTGTGTTATTTATGAACGAAATCGATTGAAATTTCGTATTAAAACACTTCATACTTTTGCGAAAGTCATATAATTTAATTAATTGCAGAAGCACCAATAGTTTTCCTAAAACCGAGAGACGGATGTCGCTGCCCGCGCGGAATGAGCGCGTCTTGAAGCGTTGCCAGGTCTCTAACTGTGTTATTTATGAACGAAATCGATTGAAATTTCGTATTAAAATACTTCATACTTTTGCGAAAGTCTGATAATTTAATTAATTGCAGAAGCACCAATAGTTTGTCTAAAAACGAGAAACGGATGTCGATGCCCGCGTATAATGAGCGCGCCTTGAATCGTCGCCAGGTCTCTAACTGTGTTACTTATGAACGAAATCGATTGAAATTTCGTATTAAGATACTTCATACTTTTGCGAAAGTCATATAATTTAATTAATTGCAGAAGCACCAATAGTTTTCCTAAAAACGAGAGACGGATGTCGCTACCCGCGCGGAATGAGCGCGTCTTGAAGCGTTGCCAGGTCTCTAACTGTGTTATTTATGAACGAAAT
Source organism: Vesta saturnalis (assembly GCA_036346205.1). Lineage (NCBI taxonomy): Eukaryota > Metazoa > Arthropoda > Insecta > Coleoptera > Lampyridae > Vesta > Vesta saturnalis. The sequence continues at coordinate 12,819 of JARFJB010001950.1, read as the reverse complement.
CGATTGAAATTTCGTATTAAAATACTTCATACTTTTTCGAAAGTCTGATAATTTAATTAATTGCAGAAGCACCAATAGTTTTCCTAAAAACGAGAAACGGATGTCGATGCCCGCGCATAATGAGCGCGCCTTGAATCGTCGCCAGGTCTCTAACTGTGTTATTTATGAACGAAATCGATTGAAATTTCGTATTAAGATACTTCATACTTTTGCGAAAGTCATATAATTTAATTAATTGCAGAATCACCAATAGTTTTCCTAAAAACGAGAGACGGATGTCGCTGCCCGCGCGGAATGAGCGCGTCTTGAAGCGTTGCCAGGTCTCTAACTGTGTTATTTATGAACGAAATCGATTGAAATTTCGTACTAAAATACTTCATACTTTTGCGAAAGTCATATAATTTAATTAATTGCAGAAGCACCAATAGTTTTCCTAAAAACGAGAAACGGATGTCGATGCCCGCGCATAATGAGCGCGCCTTGAATCGTCGCCAGGTCTCTAACTGTGTTATTTATGAACGAAATCGATTGAAATTTCGTATTAAGATACTTCATACTTTTGCGAAAGTCTGATAATTTAATTAATTGCAGAAGCACCAATAGTTTTCCTAAAAAAGAGACGGATGTCGCTGCCCGCGCGGAATGAGCGCGTCTTGAAGCGTTGCCAGGTCTCTAACTGTGTTATTTATGAACGAAATCGATTGAAATTTTGGATTAAAATATTTCAGACTTTTGCAAAAGCCTGATAATTTATTTAATTGCAGAAGCACCAATAGTTTTCCTAAAAACGAGAAACGGATGTCGATGCCCGCGCATAATGAGCGCGCCTTGAATCGTCGCCAGGTCTCTAACTGTGTTATTTATGAACGAAATCGATTGAAATTTCGTATTAAGATACTTCATACTTTTGCGAAAGTCATATAATTTAATTAATTGCAGAATCACCAATAGTTTTCCTAAAAACGAGAGACGGATGTCGCTGCCCGCGCGGAATGAGCGCGTCTTGAAGCGTTGCCAGGTCTCTAACTGTGTTATTTATGAACGAAATCGATTGAAATTTCGTACTAAAATACTTCATACTTTTGCGAAAGTCATATAATTTAATTAATTGCAGAAGCACCAATAGTTTTTCTAAAAACGAGAAACGGATGTCGATGCCCGCGCATAATGAGCGCGCCTTGAATCGTCGCCAGGTCTCTAACTGTGTTATTTATGAACGAAATCGATTGATACTAGAGGGACGTAAGTTAATAACTATCTATAAGTTTCGCTGCCGTGTTTCCTTTTTTTTTCAAAAAATGAATTTGAAAATTGACTATTTTGCATAGGTGTATACTGTGCATAGAGTAAACGTAAATGCAAATTTATCAAAATTTCGGACACTTTTGGAAAAACGGCAAAGTGCACGTGATACTAGAGGGACGTAAGTTAATGAATATCTATAATTCGTGCCGTGTTTTCTTTTTTCAAAAACGAATTTGAAAATTATCATTTTTACTTATTATATACACGTATACATGCATAGGTCGCCTTTTGTATCTACAATAAAAATATTGTTTGATTGTAATTATATAATAAACAGGTACTCAGAGTAATAACAACAATAATGTAACTAATGTATCACACACCTTTACAAACAATTGACAAATATTGTATTTTTCCGAAAATATGTGCGAACACTCGACCTTCATCGTAACTACATTTTCTTGATAATATTGCACCTTTTAATTGTAGTATTATTTGGATAGGTATATTTACAAGCTACATAATTTTAATCGACCATCATTTTGCATTTTAAGTTTCAATTCCTCTGGGAATGTGTAAAGGTCATTAGTCCTACAAAAACAATTTTAGGTTATGTAGAAATACAATTAATTTACCTACGTAGTTATCAAAAGGCAGCAGCACATCCGTTAATTTTAATGCCCAGTCCATCTTTAGCAATTAGTTTACACTGAAAATATCTTCTTATGGTAATTAATACTTGTAATACAACATTTTGAGTACCACCACAGCTGTTCATAAGTTAGTAGTTTTTTTTTTCACTAGTAAGGTTGGTATCCCGTAAAAAAGCGAATGTAAAAAAAACGAATGCGAATGGGTGCGTTCACCAGAACTAACTGTTTGCAAACCGTTTGCGCTTTTTACGTCAACACGTTTACTGAACGGTTTGCTAATTGTCAAACTGTTTGCAAGCGGTCGCCATTTTTTTAATCGTAATTTAAACTCGCTGAAAATCACAAACATGTTTACCGGGCATGCGTATTTGTCTTAAGCGCGCGAAATTGACAAAATCCGATTTTTAAAGTACAGTCATGGAACTGTAGTGAAGGCATAGCGAGTTTATACTTTTCTAGTTTTTACAATTATTCTGTGTTGTATTTCGGGTGTGTTTTTACTTAGAGTAGTTCATTGAGGTCAACAAAATGTCTAATTTTCTACATTTCAAAGATTTCATGAGAGATCAGTCAAATAATCTAATTGAGAATGAAGATAGGAGTATACAATGCATATTTATTGGATCATTGGGTAAATATTTGTTAAATATAAATTATACTTAGGTACTTATAATTATAAAAAGAAACAAAAACAAAACGATTTTAGATGTTTAACACCTAAGGATAATAGTTATTAAGGAAATATTTCATTCTTGTAGGTGAAGAACAACTAGTTAATGTCGCAAGGAACGATTTGATTGAGAGCAACCTACTTAGCCAGCAGATCCCTGATGATGATGCCATTTCAAATGCAGGTCCCAGTACAAGAAGTGGTGTTGACGACAGCAGGAGCACGGCTGTAGATGGAACTGTGAAAGGTTGACAATTACATCATCAATTACAACTACCAGAGCTAAACATATTGAATTGTCCAACGATGCTAATCCAATTCCAGAAGCTGTGGAAAAAGTTGAAGAAGAAACTCCTTCAACAGCAATGCCAACACCAAGAAGGCGTGATATTTCTGGTAAAGGGAAAGGCGCAAAGGCCTTGTATTTACAACGAAAGAGCATTATAGAAATGGAAAAGGAATTGCAATTTTGGCTAAAATTGCAAAGCAGTTAAACCAACAATGAAATTCAACAACAAAGAAACCTCCTATTAGACAAGTACATTAATATGGACAAAAATGGTTTGTAGTGATTAATGTACAAATATTTTATTTTCATACTTAACTATTATTATATTAAGATTAGAATAATATATATTGACATTTTATATATACATTTTATTACATTTTTAGGTACTACACATTTAGTTTACTAATGTGGCAATATTTCGGCGCTTATTTTCTGCAGCTCCCTATCCTTCATCTCCATAATTTTCCACAATTTCGTCTTCCATTTGCAGTTCTAAATTAAGACACAGCGGATTTTCTTCCAACATAATGAAATTGTGTAAAACACAAGTAGCCGTCACAATTTTTTTTGCCATTTCAGGTCCAGCAACATCTAAATATTTTAACCTTCGAAATCTTTGTTTCAAAAAACCGAATGCTCTTTCAATCACGGACCGAATGCTACACAATTTTGTATTAAAATTAGATTGTGTAGCAGTCAAATGTCCATTGTCTGTGTACGGCTTCATAATGTTGATTAATAATGGATATGCTGAAACCCCAATTACATGTTGATGAGGAGGCAGCAGATTTTCAGTAAGTTCTTCATACAATGAACTCAACCGAAACACACGAGCATCGTGCATTCTTCCAGGTCGGCCTACATCTATGTGGATGAATCTTGCTCTTGCATCACACCCCTACACATGTTGTATAAAATAAAGAAAGTATATCAGCAACTTCATAATGCATACCTTGCAACACTATGGAATGATATCCATTTCTGTTGTAATAATCGTGGCTGTTACCCTCAGGTTGTTTGATTGGTATGTGACAACCATCTATTGTCCCCACTACACCTGGGATTCCACCGGATTTGTTTTCAAAAATCTACAACTATAACATTAATAAATAATTACCAATTTCATTAACACTTGCATTAATGCTTTCCTGATGATTATCAGGCCACTTGACGTATTCAGGCAGCATTGTCACCAAAACATCAATAATATCGTTAAACACCATATGGGCAGAATGTAACTTCAGCCAGGTTATCTAAGGAACAAGTAATCTCCCTAGAAATGCATAGTTAAACATATTTATTTGTCAAAATTTTTTTAACATAATGGCACCTCGAAGAATATAAGCATTAATAAAATATTTTAAATTTCTGAAAGGTTGTAAGACACTGAAACTTACGAGGACAGTAACAAAATAATAAATCGAAAATTATTATAGAAAACAAATAACACTGTTGAATAAGTTGACAAAGCTACGTAAGGAAAACAATTTAAAATCTTTAGAAGAGGCTAACAACGAAACTTGTTTGGAATATTTTGTTACTTTAGGGAGTTTAATAAAAATTAAAGTACCATTACCTTTAATTTTATTAAACTCTAAAGTAACAAAATATTTCAAACAATTTTATTCTCTTCACTATCAGTTTCGTTGTTAGCCTCTTCTAAAGATTTTAAATTTTTCCTGTAGTTTCAACTTATCAACAGTATTGTTTATAATTTTCAATTTATATTTTGTATATCCTGAAATATGTCTTGTAATTTTACAAATTTAAATATTTTATTAATGATGAATCATTATTGACATAAAATGTTTAACTGCATTCTAGAGATTACTTGTTCCATAGATACTATTCTGTATTCAGTTTTGCAGAAAGCAAACGTGTTCTGAAATCGCCGTGGTTATTGATTCGTTTTTCGATTTAATACGTGGTGTAAAATAGAAAACTTTAATTAGTCGTTTTTCGTAAAAGATATAAAGTGATTTAATCCACTAAGACAATAGTGTATCTCTTTCTGAGTACAATCATAATATATCACCTACGCAGCAATAATTGCTCTAGAGGAAATTTATAAATATGTAGAAACTTTTTACGCGCCAAAGTGCGTTTGGCACCCTGCGTATTGAACTTTGACAATGACAAATGGCTACTTTAGCGTGAGGGTTTTGTATTTAACCTTAAATCACAAATATTTTAACTGATTTTACTACAAGATGTTTAAGTGTTCAGCACCGAATTGTAGTAAAACGATTTCAGAAAACCCTTACATTAGCTTTTTTAGATTCCCTAAGGAACACGACAGGTAAAGCAGTTGTAATGTTAATTTATATCCTAGTAAATTACTTATTTTTAGACTGCAGCTTTGATTGACTAATTCAGGACTTAAAGGTATGGAAAGTAAGTCAGCACAATATTGTTGCAACAACCTTAAGTTATGCAGTAATCATTTTCGATCAAATATGTTTTGAAATATTTTAAAAGATAGATTAGTTCGGAATACTGTTCCTACATTGTTTGGTGCACGAGGTAAAAAGAAATTAATATTCAGTTTAGTTATTTAGTTATATGAAATGTTAATTTTTAGAATTGAACGTTTTGGAAGATTCTCAGTATGATCTACATGAAGACTTAAATGCTCTAGGTCCTAGTGGTTTACAAGGTGCTAATGGTGAGAAGAAACTAATGCATGTTATTTAGTTTTATTGAAAATTCTTTTTCCAGAGTTACATAATGTAGAACTTCACTATGATCCGGTGATAAGTGTAATCGAAGATTTAAATGCTCCAACTCCTAGTGGTTTAGAAGAAACTGTGGTTCAAGGTATGCACAATTTATATTAGTACATAATATGCTTGTAATATTTATGTTTAATGCAGAAATGCTTTTGTAGTAATTAGGTATAGAAATTAGTGTTTACGTACATATCCATAAGTATATAGCAGTAATAATAAAATGTATTGCAGAGAACCAATTGGTAACACGTGGCACTGAAACATCTACAGCATTAACATGTGATTCACCAAGAAAAAGTAGATTGAAAAATGAAGTAATAGGCCAAAAAAGTTGGCAAGGACTTCACCGAAAGTAACTGTAAATACAATTTCTGATGAAGACTTCCTGAAATATTGTGATATCAACTTTCCAAACATCCAAACAGTTAAAACTAATACTAGAAACATTAGAAAACTGTAAAATTATTATAAAATAATGTTTTCTCATTTTCTAATGCCGGTTGCGAATAAAATAATTCGCAAGTATGTATTTAGTGAAAATATTATTAATTAAACAGTTAAAATACATCTTTCGTCGTACTGATGCATTTGATAAAAATAAGTTGGCTTTGCATTATGTTTACCTACCTGTCATAATTGATTGTTGTCCGTATTACATTTGTTTGGTGGTCTTCGAGTTAATTACATTTTGTGTTTACCTAAAAACAATATGGTAGGAGTACATTTTTCAAATAACGAAAAATTCGATATACTGACGTGTTACATTTTGTGTCAACGTAATTGTTCTGAAGCCAAAATAATGTATAATAATCTAGGGCCATGGTTACATAAATTTAAATAGTTTGCTCATCTTATGCATAAATCTGAAATGAAAACAATTTTTTATGGATTAGTAGTCACTGATTTTATATGGTGTTATTGTATGGGAAGTGCTAGTGAGACATTACATAAACAGCTTGCAATATTACAAAAAAGGTTTCTTAAAATGATTTGCAAAAAAGAACTTACATTTTCATCAAATTTATTGTATAAAGAAGCTGGTGTTTTTGATATAACACAATTTTATTTTTATAAAACTAGAACAAAACAATTTACTAAAATACATTTTGCGAACTTTATTTCCCATCCTAATTTTACTAGACTAGACAAAGATCTATTTCCTATGTAGCATCTAGATATTTCAACATTTTACAGACATAAAAGATAAAAAATCCGTCAATAGCTTCAAAAACAGCGTTAAAAATCTTTTGTTAGATAAGGAAAGGGAAGAATTTTATAAGTATTTTATAAAGGTATAGACTAAACGCAGATCAATATTATATTACATTTATTATGTTATATTATTACTATGTCATTATGTTATTTAATTGCAACACTCTTTTCTTTGTTGTACAATTTGTAATTTTATTTTATTTTGCCACCATAATGTTCTTTATACACCCCCAAATGCGGGCGTAATGTGGTCTTTATAGCACGGAAATGTCAGTGTTGCAAAGCAGCATGATTGACATCTGACCCATGACATGATATTTCACGTAAGTTGAAAGAATTATTGAAACAACAACCTTACTATACATATACAACCTTTATTAATTTAACAATAATAATATTAATGAAACTTATTCTTTATAAAAATTGAAAATACAGTTGGATGGATTTGAAATTGTAACTCCATTTTAGAATGCAAATTATTTACAAACAAACAGTACCTTAACAACAATTTAGCAATATGACAGGTATCTTAGTAACAACAAATTAGCCTACTGTCGACTTTATTTCACTGCATTTGCATTTAAAAACTTGCCGAAAATACTGAATCTTTTTAAAATTTTGTTCCAGTTTCATGATTCAAAATAAAATAAAACATTGAGTACCACGGCATAATTGTAGATTATGGCTCTCAGGAATATAAAAGCCCTCCGCTTCGCGTCGGGCTTTTAACATTCCCTCGAGCCATAATCTTCTGATTATGCCCTTAATACATAAATATCTATTATAATTTATGATGAAATACCCCATGTACAAGCTATATTTTTGTGGATACCATTTATTTATTTTATGCAATTAATTTAAAAATATAATACAATCAAGTATAACAAAAATGTAATATTCTATCAAATAAAATTTAATTAATAAATTACAATACTATGGCCTACAGTTATAAAAGCATACAATAATGTATTTCTAAATGGAAAAGATCCCAACAGGGTTGCCAGACCGTTCGCAGGGCCGCACTTAAAAAACATTTGGTAAAACAATATTATTTAAAAATATCATAGCAGGAATGCTGTTCTCCGTATAGCCAGTACTAAACTTTAACTATGGGCCAGAGTATAAGAAGCTTAAATATAACAAAAAATGAGTATACACAAACTTAAAATTACTTACTAGGAAAAATTTACAAATGCTTTAAAATGATCAATTTTTCATTTTTCCTACTACCTAATCCAAAATTTCTATTTGCAAACTTTAGGGTGAAGTAAATTCTTACTCGAATAAATAAAGATATTAAATAATCGGTAGGAAACTCAGAACAACGGGCCTGAAATGGAATCTGTCGTAATCCATCTCTTATTTTTTCACCCACACGAACATGTATTGAAATTATTCACAGAATGGTACTGCTGGCATCTTTAAATTTCCAAACGTACTTTAATTTTTTGTTTCATATGCTCTAAAATGAAAGTACAATGTTCCTTCGTTTAATTCATGTACTAATTGTGCATAAACTCAGGGCCGGCCCTAGACATTTTGGCGCTCCGGGCAAAACTTGAATTTGGCGCCCCCCTCTCCGTTTATTAAAGTAAATCGCATGCTCCCATAACATAAAGTCAAGAAAACGTTGAAAAAAATTAAATAAAAAAAAACATTTTATTGAAAACTCGATCATTAGGTAACAGGTATGTAACAGATAAGCAATTTACCACTAAGGTAAAATAAAATAACAAAAATTAAAATGAACTAATGCTTACTAATATCCTATAATATAAATGAATGCTAACTAACCAAAGTATTTAGAATGCCTTTTTCTAACTTTTCTTTCGGCAAACTCACGAACCAGTGATTTCAAGTCTAATTTGTCACTAATTTGGTGTTCTATAGCTATCATTGCCAATCCATTGAGACGATTTTGCGTCTGCATCGTTCTGAGATAATTTTTATTATTTTAGTTTTGAAAAGCTTCTTTCCCTGAAGCCACAGTGACTGCAATGTAAGTAGGATTCTTAATGCTATACTGAGGTTTGGAGCAAGTTTAAGTGTAGCGATAAACTTGAGGACTTCAACGGGGTTTCCTTTTTTGTTAATAATGACGAAACAATGCTTATTTCATCGGCCAGTTCCAGGGCGTTAAGATCGCTTGAATTTCCATCAGTTAAAACTACTTCCAAATCTTTGCAATAAGCCAGTAGCTCATTTCTGCGCATGTCTTTTAAACCAAAAATATTATACAAAAAGCTGAAATAATTACTGTGAGTATTTAGCAAATTATATCTGGTTTCAAGGCATTTATTGCTTGATCTACAGTGTGAAAGAAAAGTTCTATTTTATATTTTTGTTTGAGGTCTTGAACGGGTTCATCCGGGCCCTCATACAAAACGTTTCGTGTTTTGTTTCTGATACGATGACGTGGTGTGGTGGCTTCGAAATTAGCTTCCACGTCCACCTCTGAAGCAAGCTCGGTTGCTTCTAAAATGATGCTTTCAAAAGCTTCATCTGATCTCAGATTTTCAAAGAAGAGTTTACAGTTGTTAAGCGTATCAATAGCTTGTGATATATCAAAATGTACGGTTTGCAAAAGTTTGCTGATGGGATTAATGCGACTCAAAATTTTGTACCAAATCACAATAGAGCATATAAATTTGAACTGCTTCAAATTATTTAATAATCCGCTAGCTTCGTCTCTAATCATATTATAAATACTGTACAAAGCATCGTAAATTGGTCCAATTTGAAATCGCAGAGCTTTTAATGAGTCTACTCGACTTTCCCATCGCGTATCACTTAATGGTTTTAGGGTATAACTATCAATATATTTAAGTAATATTGCCCAACGAAAAGTTGACGAAGCAAAAAATGTATATAACTTTTGAACAATATTGAAGAAGTTTGCAGCCTCAAACGAGGATTTTGCCATATCGTTTACAACCAAGTTTAGCGAATGACTGCTGCATGGAACTTAAAATGCTCTGGGGTTTATATTTCTGATTCTTGTTTGTACTCCCGATTTTTCTCCTCTCATATTGGAACCATTGTCGTACCCTTGACCACGCATGTTCTCTACTTTAAGCTCATTTTCTCTAGCTCTTCTACTAAAACCTCCGATAATTCCGCAGCTTTTGATCTCTCAATGGGTAGAAAACCCAAAAGTTTTCATTGATTATCACTTGAACTTCAGACTCTGATTCTTCTATGGAAACATATCTTGCCATAAATGTCATCTGTTCGACTTTACTTGCATCGGGAGTACAGTCGAGAATCACAGAATAATACTTGGCCTTTTGAACTTGTTCAATGATGTGGCGCTTTATATTGTCATGCAACAAATCAATTATTTCATTTTGTATAGTTTTTCCTAGATATGTAGCTTTGATTTCTTCTTTATTAAGAACCCTGCGAACGTGTTCCTCCATTTTGGATCAAACTCAGCCAATAACTGAATGAACTTCAAAAGTTTCCATTATTGTGTTCATAGAGTTTATCTGTTGTTCCTCGAAAAGCTAGAGATCTCTCACCTAGCATTCTAACGACTGATATAATGCGTAAAAGAACTTCGGACCAGTGATTTATCTCAGAATCAATGAGCCTCTGAGAAACTGCATCTATTGTTTTACCCATTTTCAACCGTTGCTTTAATTCAAGCCATGATTTTAAACAATCAATATGCGTTTTACCATTTTCATGATGTGCTAAAGAGTCTCCTAAATGCTTCCAGTCTTTAAATCCTCGATGGCCAAGAGCGCTAGTGCTAGATGGGGCAGCAAAAGTCGACATGGAAAACAATACAAGACGTTTTGAAATAAGGAATATACCATCCATTCTCTTAAAACTTGTTCTCCATTTTAAGTGCTTTCTTGTAATATTTTGGTGAGAATCTTCTATGTTGATCATCATAAGGAAAATCAAAATTATACAAAGGTGCAGCTGGACCACGTTTAACCAAAAACTCTATCTGCTTCGCGCATGATTTCGGGCCATAATCCTGGGTCAGAAGAGATAATTGGGATGTAGTCTCTTCTAAATGTTTTTCTGAGGTCTGCACAACTTGCAGTTTTTTATTTTTGGAACTGCACGGAACTGCATCACTACTCAACAAACTCGTTTGAGGTGAATTAACTAGCTCAGCAATGCTGACGTTTGCGTCCAAAGGGGGATTCATATCGGGAAAGTCAGTATCCAGGTGCATGTGCTGGGCGTTGTTTAAATGTTGATCGGTAGTGGGAGCGTTGAGACTACCCTCTTTCAAAAAGTTCTGTTTTTGAAGCTGTGTTTGCTTGTTCAATCTCCGCTTTTTAAATTGGCTTCCAGAGGGTTTTTTCTTAGCATCAGACATTTTGGTTTCTGAAACCAATTATCAATCCGTATAACATGTATATTAAAAAAATTAAGCAAACTAACAACATTTTCGTAAAGGAGAGTAAATAGGCTTTGATGTAAATTATAAAAATACAGAGTGTCCCATTAAAGTTTTTTGCGAAATCGGCCTTTGAAAATCGTCAATTTTGTTTCTCCTATTTCAGGTAAATTTTAAAACTTGGCAACACTGTCAAAAAATTTAAAAAATGATGAAGTTCTGTGAAAACCGCACATCGATACCATTTATCGTTTTCGAGTTATAAGCAGTTAAAATGTGTCAGTTTATAGATGGACACCCTGTATAATAAATTGGAATTTGGTATACATTTTAGGCAAGGCAACTAAAACTCAATATTAAGAGCAATTTAACCGATGACAATACCCACAGGGTGATGCCCCCCCTTGCTTACTGCAACGCTTCTAACCGCTTCTAATAATTCGAAAAATAAAATCCTAATTCAATTTAGAAACTTTTATGTTTCCAGTGTTATTTAGGACAAATGTGCGGTTTTTGAGACACATTTAACAGTATACCTATAGAAAATTAAAATAATAGTAGAAAAACAGCGTAAAATGACCATGTTTTTGAACAGTTTTCAGCATTTATCTCGAAAACGGTACATTTGTCGTAAATAAAACCATAGACATAAAAGTTTCTAAATTGAATGAAGATTGAAAATTTTCCCAAAAAGTATCACCCTGGGACTACTAATTCTAGTACTACTTGTACGCGATTTTGAAAATGAAAATTAAAAACTTACCTTCACAAAAGACAAACGCACTCACACTGGACAATTTGCAATTGCACAAGCACTTTTTAAAACTTTTGTACAATAATAAAAAAAACTATTTTATTTCGCACCGGCCGAAGTCTAGTAGCAAATAACGCATTGTTTTAAGTCAACTTCCCTTATATATGCAGTTAAAAACTCCTGTGACATCTTGTTTCGGTTGGTTTCAAAATTGGTACAGACTTGTAGATTCCTGTATTGTAAGTGTTGCCAATGCCAGAGCAGTGACCGAAAACTTGTAAATTCTTGAAAAGCGATAGTTGAGTGGTTTGGTCATGATGAATTGAACTCAACTAGATTTTGTCTTAATGCTTAAATACATATATTAAATTTATAATGTGCTTAGAAATAAAAATGATGATTGATAAAAGTAATAACTTTTATTTTTACGTTTTAGTGCATTTTAAAAAGCTTGTAACTTATTTCTTTTATCAATTTATTTCGTTTGTTTATCTCGGTACGTGTCACGTTACAAAAACTAACACCTGCACGTTCCTTTTTTAGTACTCGAAATCGATAACAAATTCATATTTATAAAAGGTAAAATTAAATCTGCATCGAAACCGAATTGAAATTAATTCATCCAAAATTATGAAAATAAGGTGTTTAGCGTAATTAAGAACGGTTCTTAAATTTAAAAGTTTGGAGGTGAATACACGTAATACCTTTATAATCTGTTTAATTTATATACGTGTTTTATTACAAAAACATGCATCTGCACTTTTAGAATAAAACATACCTCGTTCTTCCACATCCACGGTTTACCTTACGCTTACGTTAAGATTAAATGCGTTCTCTATAGTTAAATATTTCGTTCACTTTTTATTTAATTAGTGACGGATAAAAGCCATTTTAAAGTTGTTTCGTT